>JANAVB010034420.1:18667456-18674956 GCA_029216955.1 Iris pallida
AACGTTTGTCAAGTTTGACCTAAAGTCGATCTAGAGTTGACCTAGGGTTGACCAGAGTTGACCAGTTGACTAAAAGTCAACTGTAAGTCATCCGTTGACTTAAATCAACCTTGTTTGACTTTATTTGACTTACATTGACCTAGTTTGACTTTGTTAGGCCTAGTATGACTTAGATTGACCCTGTACAACCAAGTTTGACGCGTCTTGACCTAGTTTGACGTGTCTTGACCTAGTTTGACTCAGTATGACTTAATTTCACTTCCAAACCATTATATTGATACAATATTCCATCTGTAGGTCCTCGAGGTCCTGTCTTGGACTCAGTCGACTTATCCATCACATCACAGGCGAGTACATTCTCTGATAATTTTTCCAATTTATGATAATTATTATAATTCATGTAATTAGTGTAAATATGCTTGTTCTTGACACATTGGTCACACGGATTGGTATTCATGGATCTCGACATGAGATGTTATTCCTCGTTATCTTGGTATGTATTGTGCAAGCCCCCTTGTAGTTCTTGTGCAGTATATGGACACCGATTCTCGAAGAGACTTGCTCCCTTCTCGCAGAATCTCGTGTCGTAACGTGTCTTGCTTGGATCCACTCTACCAGTCGGGGGCGGGGAGTATTAGTGTAATATGTAGTTAAAGCCTATTGTAAACCCATTGTGCACCTATTGATTGTGAGTGTTGATCATACACCCCACGTATGGTTTGCCAGGCATGTTACTATTGTGCAAGTTTCCAAGCCGGCCACATATTGTAGCTAGTACTCACACACCTAGATAGATGATTCTTGATTCTTGTACATGCCATGATCAGTTTTACTTGCCTTGTTCTAGCTCTAGATTTACAGCTTACCTTGCCATGATACTCACATGTATATTCCAAGATTTCTTGTATATACTCTCTATTTACAGTCTTATAGCTTTTGTCATATCTTGTGAACTGTTGTTAGTTGATTGTGCTCGTTCCATCCTGACTGGATATGTTGACAAAATATTACAGATAAGGGTGAGGAGGATTATTGTACCTACTACGGTCCGGTTGACGTAGTGGGCTTAGACTTGGAGACCTTGGTTCAGCAGGGCTTAGCTCCGTCCGACGAGCCTCTAGCTTAGTTTAGTTGGAGTAGATTTTTGGACTGGACCTTGTATCCAGCTTGCTACTTATGTTTATGATATTATATTTTGGGATTGTATAACCATATTACTTTGTGACTCTCTTTCTCTCTGTTTGAGCTGGATATTGCGCTTTGTGATTATATCTATCTAGTTTCGTGCCATGATTCTTCCTTCTAGATTGTGATTGAGTATTATCAGTATTTCATATTATATTCCTCCATACGAAGATGACAGGTTATTATATACTATTTGTTAGCTAGCAGACCTACAGCGTTCTACGTCGTTTTTACGATGTAGGCTGGGCGCTGTCATGCACTTGTGCCCCTACCTAGGGTGCGGGTCGTGACACGTTTTTAGTGGTGGCCCATGCAGGTCAAAAGTCACAATTAGTGCGATATCGTAGTGGTGCTCGACTTAGAGTGATGTTATGAGCCTGCGGTATGTATCTAGGATAGGCTATAGGCTAAGTTACTCAATCACAAAATAGGAAAACTTCCACTTGTTGATCTTTTAACTGTCCTTTTTGATATTGATTCTTACATTCTAACTGTCCTCCTTGATATAATATTTCATGTGCCATATTGATTTCCTTCTTTAATCTATCTTCAGGATGGTGTAGACCAGATTCCAGCACCCTGAGGCCGATCCAGACACTCCTGTCACAGTCGGAGTGTCGACAGCAGCAGCTCATGGGGGCGCTCCTCCACCTGTTTCGAGGAATGTCCCGGGGGTTGCTACGACAGTTCCTGCCGCAGCACCAGTGGGTGATATGGGCACTCTTCCTCCTCCTGCACAGCGGATTCCTCCGTCAGTTGCAGACGTACTTCCACCTCCACCTCCTCTGCCTACAGACATGGGGCAGATGCTAGCATTTTTCTAGCAGATGCTGGAAACTCAGAGAGCCCAGGCTGAGGCTCAGCAGAGGCAGACAAACGCGATGAGTCAGGGCATGAAGGATGCCCATCAGCTGGCCTAAGCAGCCGTGGAGTAGAGGGCTCCACATCATGGGGTGCTTTCGAGGTACGGCGATATTCAGGACTTCAAGAAGCTAGGGCCCCGTGACTTTAGTGGGACCGAGGGTGTGGTCTATGCTGATGATTGGCTCGAGGATACCGAGCGGCAAATGAGGGCCTCCCGCCTCGCAGACGACCTGAAGGTCGAGGCGGTGGGTTTGCAGTTGTTAGACATTGCACGTACCTGGTTCAGGAATGAGCCAGCCCTTGCTGGGGAGGGCCATACTTGGGCCGAGTTCAAGCTTCTCTTCAAGGAGAAGTTCTTCTCCCCTACAGACAAGATTGACCTGGTGAGGCAGTTCCAGGATCTGCAGCAGGGCAGTTTATCTGTGGAGGAGTACGCCACAGAGTTCGGCCGTCTGAGCCGATATACGGAGTACATGGTTCGTGACCCGGAGATCAGGGTGAGCCATTTCAGAGAGGGGCTGATCTGGGATATCAAGATCCTCATTCCCTCCTTTTATGAGACCTATACCCAGATCTATGCGAAGGCCCGCAAGGTAGAGTGGGAGTGGGGCTTGAAGCCCAAGAGGGATCGCAATCTTTTCTCGGGGGCTACTAGCAGTGCGGGGGCTGCTAAACGCCCTCAGCTTCAGCATCGTTCTTTCTAATATCACCAGTCGCAGGTTCAGGACAGAGCACCAGTTCAGCAGGTACAACACACTCAGCAGAGGAAGGCACAACATGGGGCTCCTTACCACTTCTGCAAGAAGCCTGGTCACGTCTAGGAGGTTTACCGGAAGAGGCTGGGAGTGTGTCTCTTTTGCGACGGCGCAGGCCATCAGTTGGAAAGAGTGTCCAGTAAACCCTTGTGTTACTGGTATAGCTCAGAGGGCGCTAGCGAGAGTACCTGCAGTACAGCCGAAGGGTCCACTTCCGACCCAGCAACAGCGGTTTGTACAGCACCACCTGCCGCGGGGTGTTCAGGGCAGGGCTTTTGCTCTTGCAGCCGAGGAGATCGAGCCAGTTGCAGATGTTGTGGCAGGTTCGGTTCTTCTTGATTCTTTTCCTGCTTTAGCATTGTTTGATTCAGGTGCTACACACAGTTTTGTGTCAGTTTCTTTTGCACTTAGACACAACATTATTGCTGAGTATCTGGGTAGGACTTGCAAGATTATGACCGGGGGAGATATTATCCTGGTTAATAATATTTGCAAAGGGCAAAGAGTTACTCTGGGAGGCCGGGATTTGAGTGTGTGCTTGCTCGTAATGCCACTTTCGAGCTACGATGTGGTACACGGTATCGACTAGTTGAGCAGGCACCATGCTAGTATAGATTGTAGAGGAGGCAGAGTATTGTTTAGTCCGCCAGGAGAGCCAGAGTTTTAGTTTGTCAGAGGAGCAGCGGAGCCGGGAGATGGATTCTGTGGAGCCTTGTTGGCGGGACAGGAGTTGCCGCATCTATTTATTGCAGAGTTCTTGGATGTCTTCCCCGAGGAATTGCCGGGTATGCCGCCGGACAGAGATGTTGAGTTCTCGATAGACTTGATGCCGGGTGCTGAGCCTATTTCTCAGCATGTCTATCGAGTCAACAACAGCGAGTTGGCGAAGCTGAAGAAGCAAGTCGACGAGCTGCAGGACAAGGGCTTTATCATATCCAGTTCTTCACCTTGGGGCACGCCAGTCCTGTTTGTCCTGAAGAAGGACGGTACGATACGGATGTGTATCGACTACCGAGCGCTCAACAACCTCACTATCAAGAACAGGTATCCTTTATCCAGGATTAATGACTTGTTTGATCAGTTGAGCGGCGCGAGGGTGTTCTCGAAGATAGACTTGCGATCTGGGTACCATCAGCTGAAGGTGAAGTGGGATAACATTCCGAAGACTACTTTTCGTACCCGTTATGGCCAGTATGAGTTTACCGTTAACGCCGTTTGGGTTGACTAATGCCCCGGTGGTATTCATGAACTTGATGAATAAGGTATTCCATCCATACCTTGACAAGTTCATGGTGGTCTTCATTGATGACATTCTCATCTATTCGAAGATGCCTGAGGAGCACGAGGAGCATCTATGGTTTGTGCTGGAGACTCTGAAGAGGGAGTAGCTGTATGGAAAGCTGTCGAAGTGCGAGTTCTTCTTGGACCGAGTGGAGTTCCTGGGCTATGTTGTATCTGGTGATGGGATTTCAGTAGATCAGAAGAAGATTACAGCGGTGGAGTCTTGGTCGACACCCAGTTCAGTTGCCAAGATTCAGAGCTTTCTGGGTTTGGCAGGCTTCTATAGAAAGTTCGTGCAGGACTTCTCTCGAATAGCAGAGCCGATGACTAGACTCACCAGGAAGGACGTGAAGTTCATCTGGACTGATGAGTGTCAGGCTGCTTTCGAGGAGCTGAAGAAGAGGTTGACATCGGCTCCTATTTTGACGTTGCCATCTGGGTCCGGAGGATTCACGATCTACAGTGATGCTTCGGGGAAGGGTCTGGGTTGCATTCTTTAGCAGCATGGAAAGGTAATTGCTTATGCATCTAGGAAGTTTTGGCCACATGAGAAGAACTTCCTGACTCATGATTTGTAGTTGGCAGCAGTCATATTTGCCTTGAAGCTGTGGAAACACTATTCGTACGGAGAGCGGGTGAAGATTTTTACTGACCACAAGAGCTTGAAGTACGTGTTTACCCAGAAGGAGCTGAATATGAGGCAGAGGCGATGGTTAGAGCTGATGAAGGATTTTGATATATCCTTACAGTACCATCCGGGAAAGGCCAACGTGGTTGCGGATGCTTTGAGCAGGTATCCAGTGGCCATGTGTTTGACGATGGATCATCACCTTCTGGCAGATCTGGAGAATTTGGGCATAGAGGTGGTAGTTCCTGGGTTTGAGGAACAGATGTGGGGTTTTCAGGTGCAGTCAGAGCTGATGGACAGAGTCAGAGCAGCTCAGTTTGAGAATGAGGCTCTGAGGGTCATCAGGGAGCAGGTTCGGGCAGGACTGTTAGATGAGTTCTCTATAGCGGGAGATGGGTCGTTGAGGCATGGTACCAGATTGTGCGTACCGAGCGGAGGACTTCGGGAGGAGGTTCTTCAGGAGGCACATCGTTCTTAGTACTCTATGCATCCTGGTGCCAATAAGTTGTACAGAGACTTGAGACAGCATGTATGATGGTATGGCATGAAACACGAGGTGGCTCAGTTCGTTTCTAGATGCTTGGTGTGCCAGCAGGTGAAAGCAGGAAAGCAGAGACCAGGTGGATTGCTCCAGCCACTACCCATTCCTGAGTGGAAGTGGGAGCATATTACTATGGACTTTGTGTCTGGACTTCCGCATTTTCCAGGAGGGAAGGATGCGATTTGGGTCATTGTTGATCGATTGACCAAATCGGCCCACTTTTTGCCTTTCAAGGTAGGTTTGTCTATGGAGAGGCTGACCGAGATGTACGTGCGATAGATAGTCCGATTGCACGGGGTTCCAGTGAGCATAGTCTCGGATCGAGATAGCCGATTCACTTTCCATTTCTAGAGGAGTTTGCAGCTTAGCTTGGGCACATCGCTCAAGCTCAGTACCGCATACCACCCCCAGACAGACGGGCAGTCGGAGAGGATGATTCAGACCCTCGAGGATATGCTTTGTACCTGTATCTTGGACTTCGGGAGATCTTGGGAGGACCACCTTCACTTGGTAGAGTTTGCTTATAACAACAGCTACCAAGCCAGTATAGAGATGTCACCTTTCGAGGCTCTATACGGACGGAGGTGCCGTACTCCCTTGTCTTGGGATGATGTCGGCGAGAGGGTTTTGCTTGGCCCTGAGATGGTAGTGGATGCTGCAGAGAAGGTCAGGGTTATCAGGGATAGACTTCGGGTGGCGTAGGACAGGCAGCGGCATTGGGCCGATAGCCATCGGAGGCCGTTGGAGTTTGAGGTATAGTTTAGATTTTTCTAGTATTTGAGTCTGATTGTGATTGTTTTAGATCAAGCTTTAAGTCTTGTGCTTTTGTTCTAGGTTGGTGATCTTGTGTTTCTGTGGATTTCTTCGATACGTGGCATGATTCGTTTTGGTGGAGGCGGGAAGCTTAGTCCACGATACATCGGACCTTTCCGTATCTTAGACAGAGTCGGTACAGTGGCTCACCGACTGGAGTTACCGCCCGTACTAGAGGGAGTGCACAACGTGTTCCACGAGTCGCAGTTGAGGCGGTACGTGACAGATCCCAATCACGTTTTGGACCACTCCGAGATTGAAGTGGGACCGACTCTCAGTTATCCAGAGAAGCCGGTTGAGATTCTGGACCGAAGAGAGAAGGTGCTCCGGAACCAGGTCATTCCTTTGGTTCGCGTTGCATGGAGGCACCACTCTCCAGGTGAGTCTACCTGGGAGAGAGATGACGACATGCGGGAGCGATTTCCATATCTCTTCGAGCCTTGAGGTAAATTTTTCTTTTTCTTTCCTTGTTCTATTTAGTTGCTGTGATAGTTTTGCCTTCAATTTCGAGGACGAAATTTTTTTAAGGTGGGTAGACTTGTGACTCCCACTTTTCATAAATAGGGGTAAAATGGTCATTTTTGTATTTTTGGGAATTTTAGAAATTTTTATTTAATTATAATATTATTTGGGGATTTTTAGAGTCGGTTTCGAATTTCAACTCATTCTGACTTGTATCGGGGACCCGGTTAGCTTAGACTCTGATCGGGACCCAAACTTAAGTTAGACATGGCCCATAAATCCTACTAATTAGTCTGATACTTTTAGATAATTCCTCCATGACTGGTCAATTTATAGATTTTAACTTGGCCTTTCCAACCCCGAAATTTTGCTTAAGTCAATTTTGGCCTAAAGGAGGCTTGGAGGGCATTTTGGACATTTGCCAAATGCCCCAAGCCCTCCTACATGGTCAGCCACATGGGAAGACCCTCCCTCTCCACTTCACTTCTTCTCCACTCCAAATTTCTTTCCCCTTTTGAGTTCTTCCCCAAAACCTAAACCTAAACTTGAGATTTCATCTCTTAATCTTCTATTTTTCCCCAAATTTCTTCCATAGATCCTCTCTACACCATCAAGAGAGGGTGCTACCAAAGTTTGGAAGAAAAGTGCAAGGTGGAAGTGTCCTTTCCACAAGGATCTTCGTGTCGGAGAGAGTTTCGTTATGATTCACTCCTAATAGGTAATTTCCTATTCTCTAAATCATTCTCCTATGAATTTTAATAGGTTTTGGAACCCATAGGAATTATCCCATGGTTGTGTCCTTTTGTGTCAAGGTTAGAGGCCTATGGGAGACTCCTAGGAGAACTAGGATGTGTGTTTGTGTCCATGTATCCACGTGTGAGTGTGTGTGTCCATATATATATATATATATATTTTTCCATATATATATATATATATATATATATTATATATATATATTTAATATATATATA
>JANAVB010034420.1:18677456-18708150 GCA_029216955.1 Iris pallida
ACACATTGGTCACACGGATTGGTATTCATGGATCTCGACATGAGATGTTATTCTTCGTTATCTTGGTATGTATTGTGCAAGCCCCCTTGTAATTCTTGTGCAGTATATGGACACCGATTCTCGAAGAGACTTGCTCCCTTCTCGCAGAATCTCGTGTCGTAACGTGTCTTGCTTGGATCCACTGTACCAGTCGGGGACGGGGAGTATTAGTATAAATATGTGGTCAAAGCTTATTGCGAACCCATTGTGCACCTATTGATTGTGAGTTTTGATCATACACCCCACGTATGGTTAACCAGGCCTATTACTATTGTGCAAGTTCCCAAGCCGGCCACATATTGTAGCTAGTACTCACACACCTAGATAGATAATTCTTGATTCTTGTGCATGCCATAATCAGTTTTACTTGCATTATTCTAGCTCTAGATTTACAGCTTACCTTGTCATGATACTCATATGTACATTCCATGATTTCTTGTATATACTCTCTATTTACAGTCTTATAGCTTTTATCATATCTTGTGAACTGTTGTTAGTTGATTGTGCTCGTTCTATCCTGACTGGATATGTTGAAAAAAATTACAGATAAGGGTGAGGAGGATTGCTGTACCTACTAAGGTCCGGCTGACGTAATGGGCTTAGACTTGGAGACCTTGGTTCAGCAGGGCTTAGCTCCGCCCGACGAGCCTCTAGCTTAGTTTAGTTAGAGTAGATTTTTGGACTGGACCTTGTCTCCAGCTTGCTACTTATGTTTATGATATTATATTTTAGGATTGTATAACCATATTACTTTGTAACTCTCTTTCTCTCTGTTTGAGCTGGATATTGCGCTTTGTGATTATATCTATCTAGTTTCGTGCCATGATTCTTCCTTCTAGATTGTGATTGAGTATTATCAGTATTTTATATTATATTCCTCCGTGCGGAGATGATAGGTTATTATATACTGTTTGTTAGCTAACAGACCTACAGCGTTCTATACCATTTTTACGGTGTAGGCTGGGCGCTGTCACGCACTTGTGGCCTTACCTAGGGTACGGGTCGTGACATGTGCAGGAAGCCGCATCGTCTTGGCGAGGGTGGCGGCCCTCAGGAGAGTCCAAATCTATTGAGCAGTTCTGGGGGCTCTCTACCCCCTGTGTGTGCTCTTGGTACACTGGGTTGTCTCCTATATTAAGGGGACTGCTACCCCCGGCTTCATCTACCCTCAGGGGGGTCGAGGATGCACCCCCAGGTCTTGGGAGCTTCTTTCTGGATCGAGTGCCTAAATAGACACTCCTTGTGGCTGTCGGTGGTAGCCCTCCAGATGAGAGTTTCCTTGAAATACTGACCGAGATTACCGGACTGGAAGAGCCTGTCTTCTTTCCTCCCTTGCCAGGAGGAACCTTCTGAGTTGAATTATATAAGGCGAAAGGAAACCCCTCATCTCTTGGCATTTGCATCTGTTTCTTGAGTTATTGTCGGACAGGTGATGGCTGCTGCAGTCGTTGAAAAACTGACTGCCGACCTTCAGGTGCTGCAGATTTGTCGTAGCAGCAGTTGATGATGACTTGGGTGCAACGACTGTCCCGAGAGGGACTCATCGCATGCCAATGTTGCCACCTTGCGTTTGTGTGTAATCACCTCCTGCAAGTCGGTAGCAAGTTGATATATATTTGCACCAAACTTGTGGACTCGGGTATCCCGAGCGCACAGGTGCTTAGGTATCATGTTTGCTCCCTGATCCGAGGCTAGTAAAAGCACTTGCTTTGGATCATTGGAGGGAGACTTTAAAGACCCACCATATCCGTTAGCCCTGGGGGACTGGACGCGGGTGGTTATGTACAACTTTCCATCAGGAGCCCGTATAACAGTTAACGGAGCCCACCGACAGTCAGCAACTTGGACAGTTGACTGGGCTTGTTGGGCCCGTACTGCCCTAGACTTCTTTGACTTAGCACCCGAAGGCGCATAGTAAAAAGTGTCTTGATTGATACATCCCATATTCTTAATGGGCCTCATAGAGTCGGGCCCGCATGAGAGACGGTCGAACACAGAGCTTCTGAAAGGGCCGTATGAGACATCATGTCTGAGGCCAGGATTGGCTGCCGCATGGGCTATCTTCCTGCGGCCAGAGCTGGCTGTCGCATAAGCCATCTTCCTGCGGCCAGAGTTGGTTGCCGCATGGGCCGTCTTTCTGTGGCCAGAGTTGGCTGTCGCATGAGTTGTCTGCCTGCGACCAGAGTTGGCTGCCGCATGGACAGAATGCCCATCTCTCTTATGAGACTTCTTCTTTGTCCGTATGGATTTCCCTTGTGCCTCCAAAAACTTAGCATCGTAGTGTTTTTCTCTGCTGGATTTGGGGACAGTGGGATCCTCTGCGGTCGGAAGCAAAGCCGCAAGAGAGCTTTGGTCACTGTCTTGGGCTGCAGAAGGAGCTTCTTCGAAAATGTGGTCGGGGTAACAATTTTGCGTGATGATGTCCTGCGAGTTCTCTTTGGATTGGTTCGCTTCTGTGACGGGCTAGCGCTCCCTTCAGAGAGCATTTCTTCGAAGGCTTGTTGGTCAAAATGAACCACAAGCATTTGCTGCGTAGAGCCGAGCTTGGACGCGTCAGATTGCGTCACCAGCTTCTCTTCAGAGGAGAAGGATGCCCCCAGCAGAGTCGCCATCGTGTTTGCCATTAAAAATCAAAGACAAGTATTACAGAAACACTAAAATTGATTACAAACTCGCTTGTACAAACAAAAGCCTAGAAAGCAATCCTAGAAAACAATCTAAGTACAATTGTTTAGTTTTTGATTTTGGGGGGTGACAGTGGAGGCTCGGGAAAGTGTATCAACTCTGCCTTACTCCGTGGACTATCTGACGCAGTCTTTAGCTCTTGAAGAAATTTCCTTTCGAAGGTTGCCAGCCTTTTGCAGGGGTGTGGCACCCTGCTATTTATAGTGGTATGTACTTTGAGCCGTATAGATGGCCTGTGGCCACGTGGCTAATCAGCACGTGAAGACCCGCTCTTTGGTCGCCAGTTGTCGATTTGTTGGGATTTTATTACAGCAAATCTGGGTGGTTGAG
Source organism: Iris pallida (assembly GCA_029216955.1). Classification (NCBI taxonomy): domain Eukaryota; kingdom Viridiplantae; phylum Streptophyta; class Magnoliopsida; order Asparagales; family Iridaceae; genus Iris; species Iris pallida. The sequence continues at coordinate 18,680,511 of JANAVB010034420.1, forward strand.
ACTTGGTCAGCCTGCCACGTGTCCTATCGCAGGATATGAATCATTTTGAGCGGCATGAGTCTCTCAGTTTTTGACCATGTGGGGCCGCATGAGACTCATGCGGCTTAAGTCGCAATTTTCCTTAGCCCGCATATAGCTTAAGGACTTTTAAGCCGCATAGATTCTGTATTTTGGGCCGCATAAAGCTCATGCGACTTGGGTCACAGTCACCCTTGGCCGCATAAAGTTCGGAGACTTTGGGGCCGCATATGTTTGAGCCGCATAAGGTTTATACGGCTTGGGTAGCACTCCTTCTAGCCACATGAAAGCGTATGAACCCTGCTTTTAGTGACGTCTCACGTCTTATCTTTTTGTTAGAGTGTCAGAGCTATCATTTTTGTCAGTTTTGACAGAACTTGTCAGCTTTATCAGACGAACTGATCCACATGGCCGCATATCTTTCTTCGGCAGCTCGAATAAGTCTGGTTGTCGATGGGCCGCATAAGGTGTTGAATCTATCATGCGGCTCTCCTTTATGCGGACCTGTTTGGCCCAAAGTACATATGTGGCAAATTGTGATCCGCATGAACCCCATATTTTCTATGCTTTTACAGCTTACTGACGCACAAATACGTCGGTAGGCGTTGGTATACTTGCTGACTTACCGACGTTTACCGACGTTTCCATGCGTCGCTAAACGTCGGTAAATGTCGCTAAATTGCAAAAAAAATTACATAATGTCCACAGAATCACATTTTCTTCCTGCAGTTTAATAAATAACAATAAATACAAAGAAGCACATTTTCTTCCTGGGTTCGCCGACCTCTTCGGTGGAACACTCAACACCGATAAATCACAATAGTATAACAATCAACACAAACAATACTAAAAGTCTACAACCAATATCCAAAGTGCACAACCAACACAAAGTCTATAACAAACACTAAAATATCCAAAGTCTACAACCAATATCCAAAGTCTACAACCAATATCCAAAGTGTATAACAATCAACCCCAGTCTACAACCAACCAACCAATATCCAAAGTTTACACAACTAATACTAAACGTCTACACACAAACAAACAATCAACATAAACAAACACTAAAATATCATCACATCAAACAGTCCTAACTCAGACTACTGTGGATCTGGAGGATGAGGGGCACCGCCGCACCTCAAGGATAGAAACATCTCGTACTCCTCCCGCAAAATCGTCACTGATGAAGAAGGTAATGATGTCGGTAGAGTCGAAGTCGATAAAGAAGGCGGAGTCAACGACGATGAAGGTGTACCCAGAGGACAATAACGCTCCAATGCTGCTAGTCATTGGTGGTATGAATCCATGGTAGATAACAGCCTCGTACTGTTATCAACCATCGAATCCTGTATCAACGTCAGCCTCTCGCCCATGGATAGCTGTGATGCTTGCAGATCCGTCATGTTACACTCTGTCGACGCTCTAAGATCAGTGACGTCCCGCTCTGTCCTCTCAGTTATATCCCTGAGCTCTATAATGCTACGATCGAGCGTATCCAATCATGCTACGAGCGCAGCATTATCCATATGGTGCTGCTCCTGGATCCGTTGTAGCAGCTCGTAACGGACAGACTCCACCATCTGTTGGACTCGGGCAGACTCTTGGGAGGGTTGTGGGCCATGCACACTAGCGGGGGAGGTCCTAGAGGAATGTGTCGCAAATAGGGCATCGTAGGATCCTGTACCATAGTACGTACCCTTGTGGAGACCACCAGCGGCGGTCACCCATAGCTCGTCCTCCGACGGAGTTGGAGCGTGCTGCGAGGAAGTACCGGCCTCTCCCGCAGCAGGTACACTAGCAGCCGCCCGCTACTTAAGTCGTTGAAACTCGGCCTAGAAAGCATGGATACTCTATAACTTGTAATGTCTAATGTACTTATTATTACTAACTCCATGAATATTTATTTACATGCATATTTACTAAGTTATATCAAAACTAACACGAAGTATTAAAATTAATAAATAGAATTGTAATACTTACATAGGCCTTCTCGGCCTCTCGTCAATAAGCTTCCCCCCTTTCGATGTGTTGCCAGGAAGACGGTTACCATATTGACGTGTTGGAAGAATCCAGGAGATACGCCATGTAGCGTCGTGGCAGGCAGAGGTACTGTCCGATACATAGGAGTACTCGACGACGAAGATCCAGAGCCGATACCAGTAGGAGGTACCGAAGGAGAACCCCGTCCTCTGCCAGTACCAGTAGGAGGTACCGAAGGAGAACCCCGTCCTCCCCCACGTCGGGACATGCGGAACGATCTGCGATGACCTGTCATACCTGATAACAACATATAATGATACAACAAATAATAGAGACTAGAAATATGAAAGTACAACAATGACAAGATAATAACCAAGACAACATATGATGATACATTTTACAAGAAACATCTAAGTCCAGATAATATATTCTACAAGAAATATCTAAGTTCATATAGTACATTCTACAAGAAACATCTAAGTCCAGATAGTATATTCTACAAGAAACATCTAAGTCCAGATTGTAACCAAGACTAGATAATAACCAACTCTACATAATAAGAAAATGAAAGTACATCTCTCTCAATCATCTTCAGAATATTCATCTTGTTCGTCTTCCTTGACCTCATCTTCCTCTTCCTCCTTATCTTCACTTTCATCTTCGCCTTCGTCGGCTTCGCCTTCCTCTTCAGATAATTCTACATCTTCTACATTAGTCGTGTAATACATAACTTCTGTGGAGTCCACATCGATAATACTGGTTACAAGAGGTACCTCGTCCTCCTGATAAGCTTTTTCGTCAACATCAAAAGTATCTCTAGCTTTAGTCTTGCATACTGCCCACCAGTTAGACTTCGTTGCTTCCCGTCTCGGATAAGCTGTGAAGTACACGAGCTGAGCCTAAGTTGATAGGACAAATGGTTCGTAGCCTTGATATCTACGCTTATAATTTATATACACAAGACCATGCTTGTCAATTTTCCAACCTTGATTTTCAATCAGATCGAACCATTCACACTTGAACAACACGATCTGTGCAGGCTCTCTGCCATAATTATATGTCAACTCCATAATCTCTCGTAGGATGCTAAAAAAATCATTTCCTGGATCGACATCTTTGTAGTTCGAAGATTTGATACACAAACAACTGTCTTTCGTGGAATCAAGATCCAGGAAGCTGTCTCTGATCGGAGCATTTGTCGACTTGAACCTAAAGCCATTCACACAGTAACTTGGCCATATTTTAACGGCAATAATTGGTCCGTTGGTAAGAGTTCTAAGGAATTCAATCTCGAGTGAAATTAGACGATCGACCTGAATACCAAAGAAGAGATAATAAGTTATTTATTACGCAGTTGCATTATAAGAGACCAGTAATTAACGAGCTGCTAACATATTTGCTCAACCAAGAAGGAAAATGACGTCTCATTTCTTGTTCTAATGCTTCGTCTGTTAGGTAGGGTCTAACCGACCTTAACTCATCATTATATGTGCGAAAAAACAACGAAGCAATCGCCGATTAGTACAATAATATTGGCTTATACTATTACATTGAGATGACATAAACTCATCATTAATTACTTACCCCTCTAGCTTCTCTACTTCATCCTCGTCGTAATTGAGTAATATATACAACTAAGCAGCCCTTAGCTCTTCGTCATTCAAATCTCTTCTTTATTTTCCCCGAAGGCTTTCCGGACGCATTGAATACTTTCAATATTCCATCATTAGATTCTTGATATCCGTCCTCGTTTTTTGGAGCCCTAGTTCTATTCGTAGCAACATGAGGTTTGAAATACGTCGAGCAGAAGTTTGTAATCTCCTCGAGAATATAGGCTTCACAAATAGAACCCTCGATCCGAGCCTTGTTTTTTACCTTCCTCTTTAGGTGGTTCAAATGCCGCTCAAACGGGTACATCCATTGATAACCGACGGGCCCACCAACACGTGTCTCGTAGGAAAGATAAATTGGCAAATGCTCCATGGAGTCGAAGAATCCAGGAGAAAATACCTTTTTGAGCTTGCACAATGTTACCGCAATATTGTTCTCCTATTTTTCTGGACGATCGACGAGCAACTTAGTAGAACAAAGATCTCTGAAGAATATGCTAAGCTCGGTCAATGGATCCCAAACAACCTGGGGTAAGAATCACCGAAATGCAATTGGAATTAACCTTTCCATGAATACGTGATAATCATGGCTCTTCATACCTGTCAGTTTGTTCTCCTTGAAGCCGACGCATCTTCTCAAGTTCGAAACATACCGGTCTGGAAATTTTAGACCTTGAACCCACCTACAAAGTCTCACTTTATCCTCCTTCTCCAGCGAGAAAATTGCCTTAGGCTGTTTCGACTTCCCATTCCCCTCATCTATCAAATGCAATACAGGACGTCTACATATTTCTTCCAAGTCCAATCTAGCCTTTGGATTATCTTTCGTCTTTCCCTTTACGTCCATTACAGTATTAATTATGTTGTCAAACATATTCTTCTCGATATGCATGACATCAAGGTTATGTCTAATCAGATTGGTGCTCCAATATGGCAGATCCCAGAATATACTCCTCTCCGTCCAGTTATGAATACGAACAAATCCGTCACACTTGTAGCCCTTAGCAGGCTCTTCAATAGCTCTTGGTAAATCTTTTACCTCTTCCTATATCGTGTATCCGGGCCACTTTGGCGGTGGATTAGCCTTCTCCACAACGCCAGTACAAAAAGCATTCATGTTCCTCCGGTACGGATGATCCTTCGGCAAGAATTGTCGATGATAATCGAAGAAGCATGGTTTGCCTCCGTGTTTCAAACGAAAAGCCTTAGTACGGTCCATGCAATATGGACATGAAAGACGACCATGCGTGCTCCATCCAGATAACATTCCATAGGCCGAAAAGTCGTTGATGGTCCACATAAGTGTTGCCCGCATCTGAAAATTTTGTTTTCTAGAAACATCGTACGTGTTGGAACCTACTTCCCACAGCTGATTCAACTCATCAATCAATGGCTGTAAATACACATCGATGTTCCTTTCGGATTGTTCGGACCTGGGATAATAACGGTAAGGAACATATACGGAGTCTTCATGCACATCGAAGGCGGTAGGTTGTACGGAGTGACGATCACAGGCCAACACGAATACTGGGATACCAAAAGTCCGAATGGGGTAAAAACGTCGGAGCAGAGACCCAATCTGACATTACGTGAATCAGAAGCAAAATCTGGATACTCTCGATGAAAGTGCTTCCATGCTTATCCATCAGATGGGTGAACCAACACTCCTTCGGTCTATTTCCGCTTATGCCAACTCATATTTTCTGCAGTTTCCTTCACCATAAACAACCATTGCAACCGCGGCGTCAACGGCAAGTACTACATCAAATCGATAGGCTTCCTTGCACCGACAGACTTTCCTCTACCACTGTCCTTGTAGCGATCAGTACCACAAAATCTGCAGGCGTCTTCATCCTTGTCATCTTTGTAGTACAACATGCATCCGTTGCGACATGTATCAATTTTCTCATATCCCATCCAGAGCGATCTCACCATCCTCTTAGACCGGTAAAAGTCTTTAGGCAACTTAGCACCCTCAGGCAATATTTCTATAATCAACTCCATAAGTCGGTTGTAGCAATCTTGCGACATGTTAAAATCGGACTTGATGCTCAACAATCATGTAACCGCCTCCAACGGTGAATGATCCTCACGACCAGGATATAATGGAGTCCTTGCATTCGCTAGCAACTCCATGAACTTTGCAGCATCGGTGTTCGGTGCCTCCTCATGTGCATCATGATTGTCCAGAATGAAACTAGGCCCCGCCGCGTCAAAACCATGTTCACTAACCCATCGTTGTAAGCAGCGTGGTTGTGGACATCCACATAAGGCTCATACTCCGATGCTAAAAACACAAGTTCTCCGTGCGCGCTCCACTGATAGTAATTCGACGTAAAACCTTTCGAGTATAAATGATATGTGACTTCTACTTCTGGATGATATTTCAAGTTGCGACATCTCACACACGGACACTTAATTTTGGTATCGTCCATGTACTGAGGGAAAGCCTTGGCAAACTGCAGGAACTGCTGTACACCCTCTATGAATTCATCCCACACACCGCACATGTCATCAGGATTACGGTTGTACATCCATGAACAATTCTGCAGATAGTAATTCAGCTCCATATCCATTTGAGGATAATTTTGTAAGATAGATACATGCACATCGTTGAAACACATGCATATGAATGTATCTATCCTCTTTATCACATAGGGACTAATATTGTTATATTGAGATAAGTCTAGTATGTTACCCTGATAGAAAATAGTTCATGTGTTATGGTACCTCTAGTGTAGGTGTCTGGATATCTAAATCGAATGACACAAAGTGGAATAGGACATCTTGAGGATATCATACATACCAATCTGAACTAAAGGTAATGAGAAGTATAACTGGTACAAAAAATTGATCAGTACACAATGTGAACAGGTAAGTAACTAAAGATTTGTACATTAGCCCAAATACTAGCTAAATGACTGAACAACATATATTAAGGATTTAGATCCCAAAAGTGTATTGGACAAAACAACATCAAGTAAAGTCATTACTTTAAAATGGTCAAGACAATCTAGGAAAGATTGAATGTATGCTCATGATCCCAATCAACATAGGGACAGAACCACATCTAGTCTGATAGTACAGGGAATGAAGGACAATGTGAAGTTAATCCAACTGATGCCAACATTCAAGGCTCTGATACTGAAGTTTTTAGGGCATCAGTCGACTGCTACCATCTCGGGTGCCTAATACAAAATGGATTGAAACATAATAAAGTTGGGATAGAGCCAAAACACTACTAGAGCTAGTTTGGACTGAACAACATCTAACCACTGATACCAAGTGTCACCATAACATCTGATACTAGCAATGGCCAAACTCAGAAAGGGATTGTTCATTAGCCTATCCATTAGTTACATAACTGAACTGAAACATAGGTAAAGAATTGACTAATGTCTAAGCTAAGGGCAGGATATGCATCTTTGATACACGAAGGTATCAGTAATGTAAGCAAAACAGAGGGGGTACAGGTTGTGACTTAAGTGAGCATGCAGGACATGCATCTACTAGGCTCGGCTGAAACCTATAGCAGGATTGAGCCACTGTGCAGTTAGGGGGTTGTAGGCTGTGATATCTAGTTGAAATTATATATCAAATCCAACTGACTGCACAAGCTAAACAAGCAAAACAGTAAGCAACAAAGGGCATCACCATGAACCCGAGCCTTCCCATGTCCAAATTACATATCAAATTCAACCCAAATAACAAGATACAACCCACACTATAATTACAGTATATTCAACATAATTAACTAATTATAACTGAAATTAAAGCAACAAAAGCCCTAAGAGTCAAAGTGTAACATACTAGACTTATCTCAATATAACAACTAGAAAGGAAATTTAATTTAATTTAAAGAAAAAAAAAGTGTCGTGTCCGAAAGAGAGAGACAAGTGTGAAACCAGTCGTGTCCTGTGTCAAAGTATCCTGTGTCAAAGTGTCATTTCCGAAAGAGGGTTAGGGTTTACCTAGTCGGGGAGGAGCGGGTCGTCGAGGGGGGAGGGGGTCGTCGGTGGGGACTTGGAGACGGAGGGGAGCTGGAGACGGAGGGGAGTGGGTCGACGAGGGGGAGCGGGGTCGGCGAGGGGAGCAGGGTCGCCGAGCCAAGGGGGGAGGGTCGAGGGCCGAGGGGGAGGGTCGAGGGCCGGGGGGGAGGGGAACGCCAAGGGCCGGAGTCGCCGAGGGCTGGGGGTAGAGGTTTCGGTGGTCGGGAATTCGAAGAGGGGTTTCGAAATAATGGGGGGAATAAAAACTCAAATGCCCTATATTTTCAACTTAGCGACGTCATTATGCGACGTCGGTAAACGTCGCTATTATTTGCTATTAGCGACGTCATACCATATACGTCGGTACACGTCGCTATTACTAGTCAAATTAGCGACGTTCATCAATTTATCCGCGACGTATGTTTTTTTAATATAAAAAGTTGTCGCAATACGTCGCTGAAAGTCGCTAATAGTGACGTTTTGCGACGTATTATAGTTACGTCGCTAAATTGTTAAATTATAGTGACGTTTCTGCAAAACGTCGCTAAATACGTCGCTAACATGACTTATTCTGGTAGTGTGGATTGTCCTTCATCATTGAATATCTATTTAACGACTGACATAGATTTATACTCTCTAGATGGTTATGTATATGTATAACCTGCTCTGATACCAATTTTAGGACCGTTGAGCACCTCTAGAGGGGGTGAATAGAGTGTGCGCGTGTGTAGCAAAAATATCACCAAATAAAATTTTAAGCACTATATACTATGGAAGGTAAATGACAGTAAATAAATTACGGTAAAGTAAGAGTCAAGAATATCAAACTCAGCGACACAGCGATATATATGTAGGACCGATTGTAGGAACGAGTTGTAAAGGGCAATACTCTAGAGGGCGGGTGAATAGAGTAGGCTGCAAAAATTAACTATTTAAAAATGTTAGTAACAAGATCACATAATATATATATCACAGATATGTAAATGAAAAGTTGAGAGTAGAGAGCAAACACAAACACAAGGATGTATACTGGTTTCCCTCTTGTGAGGACTAGTCCAGTCGGAAGAACTCTAGCTTCCAGTTGAATCCACTATTGGAAAATACCACAAGTTTTCATCCGAAGTTCTTGTAACTTCTACAACACGAGCTTTGATCCGAAGTACTCGACCAACTTTAATTATGAAGTATCTATCTTCAATCAAGCCTCTGATTACAATCACTCTGAAACTTCTAGACCGCACCGTACTGACAAATCGACTAGAGGATTGTAACTGGCTTGGAATTTGAAAATGAATAGCTCGAAATACTTTGTAAGAAGTAGTAGGCTTATAGAGAAAAGATATGAAAGTGAATTGGTGACTTAAAATGATCGAAATCCTTCTCTATTTATAGTTTTTTCAAAGGCAAAATTTTGGTAGAATTCGGGCAGAATTCGGACAGAACTCTATGAGAAAATCTCGTTGGGATCCGTAACTGCGGGAAGACCAAGTTCAAAAAGCAACATTCACTAACCGAACTCTGGCCGAACTCGGGCCGAATTCGCCTAGAGTTCTGTCAGGGTTTTGTAAATTGGTTTTTGGGCTTTTTAAAAAGTCAAACATTTAGGAAGTAGTTTGGGCTTTATAAGTAGGCTTGTTTTCAAAATGAAAGGGTATTTTGAAAATGTTTCTTGGGTAGCCTATTTGCCAGTACGATACAGTTTATATCGTATTCCTAGACTCAATAAATATGAAAAATACATTGATCAAACAGGAAAAACTAAGAGCCCTTTGATGACGTCTTTCTTAAAAAAATTAAGCAGACTTGAAGACGCCTTTTTCACTTGACGGCGGTCGTCCAAAGATAAATAGATCTAGAAATCTGAATACCTTTCGGGGGCTTCGCCCCAGAACCTCCACGGGAGGGGGCGCTGCCCCCTCGACCACTGTCTGCTGACCGGGCAACGGAACCCCCGATACGAGGCCCCGGATAGGTCGTTAGGCAGTTCAGAGAAATCTTCTTGTATAACGTCGTCTTTGGCCCATCAATAATTCTCTATTGCATATGTCCTGGTTTGATCTTGTTTGATCATGCTTACAGCATGTCTATAAATACATGTTAGGCAAACAAAATAATATGACTGTTACAGATCATTAGGACAATGCTAAATTAAAGTAGTAACATGATAGTGATTACATGAATATTAGTGATGTCATTATGGTAAACTTAATTGATTAGCCATATTCAAAAACATGATATAATTATTGGGCTAACAGTATACTGGTATCCTTCTAAGAGGATGAGTCCTGTCTCGAGTACTCTTGCTCGATGTTAATCCACTATGTCACAAGCTAATTGAGATCTTGTAGTCTCTTACAACACCGTGCTTGGCGACAAACGCACAACAGAATCTAGAGGACAATTTTAAAAACCAGAACATTTTTTGAATGAAGCCTCCAATATAACTCTTTAGTACCAAACTCTAGATTGAACAAAATTGTACTGGCTTTGGTAAAGAGTGGTATAGGCTTGATTTGAAAGCTTTAGCTCGTAGAAAACACTTAAAGAGAGAGAGAGGGAGAGAGAAGAGAGAGCGAATGAGTGATTCGAATATTGGATGCAAAAATCTCGTATTCGAATGTTGGATGCGAATGAGTAATTTCGAATTCGAGCAGAGTTTGGGAGTTCGGATGCAGAAATCTCGTATTCGAATGTTGGATGCAGATTTGGAGGGATTCAAAATCAAAATCAAACAAATATGGACCGAACTCGAGCCAAGTTCTGTCCGAGTTCTGTTTTGTCAGAACTGTATAGTATGGGTCAAATTTGCATGGGTTTTGGGCTTTTTAGAATATGGACTTTTGTATATATGGATAGGTAGGCTAATTTATTTATGGACTGAGAAAAACCTAAGCAAGTATCAATCATGATCAACCTTACATACTTTTCTAGTCTCCATAAAAATAAAAATACAGAAAAATATTAAAAAGCTTGATCTTAATTCCAGTGCATTTGGTTCTTGATGATGATGCGATGTTTGTACTTTGTAGCTGTTAAGTGTTTTATTAGAGTTATTATTTAATGGGCTTTAGTCCCACATTACTTAGAATAATATGAGAGGGGATAGCCTCTCCTATATATATGTAGTCTCTCATCAATAATAAACTATCCTATTATTTCCAACTCTACCTGGTATCAGAGCCAAAACCTTAGCCGTCACCGACCACTCTCTCTCTATCCATAAAACCTTAACCCTAACCTACCGTCCCTCTCTCGTTCTAGCCGTATCACGACCCGTACCCGCTTTTTGAGATACGAGTGCGTGTCCAAGCCAGCCTACACCGCAGAGTCGGCGATATAATACTGTCAAGGTCATGATGCTCAAAATCACATAATAAAACTTTATTTGCCCATTCACAAAACTAAAACAACTTTACAAATTTACAAGTTTTCACAAGTTTACATTTGCTAGAAAATACATTGTCTCACAAAATAGAAAAGACAAGTAACTCAACTATCTAGGTTGACATCGGCATACCCATGTCTCCCGAATGCTAAGAGTGGTCGCGGCTAACCTGAAAAATATTGGTTTTCGGTCAGGAATGGAACAAGCACACAAATCGACAGCAATTCGAAAACATAATATAATTTACAAGACATGAAAATAGTATATGTGAAAACTAGTTATCGAATTGAATCATGGCATGTCCAGAATGAAACAAGTACTCTACAACATGGTATATCAACTAGGAGAGAAGCATGTATATAAGGTGACATGGTAAATGATGTAGAAGACAATGTGAGACAAGTAAATGACAACTATCTACGTGTTTTGAAATATCAGTTTCGACATGTGAACGGCTAGGAGGTAAATTCGGCACCCTGCACGTGAAATGTGCGACTGCTATTCTCCACAAAATACACGGGAGATGGAAAGGGTAGTTCACATGTCTACTAAGATATTTTTTCTCTCCCGACTAGTACTCATAGACTCGAACAAGTCACGAAACACGAAAACATGATAATCACGAAATATAGTAAGTAGAGTTCCATGATACTAGTCAGTATCAACAAGCAGGAGAGCATATGTATAAACATGTAATGGAAAACTACTAAGAATTGAAAGCAATCAGTATATATACTTGCCTGAGGTCCTTAGCTGGTGAAATCGATAATACAAACTACTCTGAATAGTCACGAAAGTCAACTCATGCAACAGTCTCCAGATGCTGAAACAGATGTTACCAATGTGTTCAGAATAGTCAAATTAGCTAGGTTAGCATACCCATAAGTCCAATTCTGGATACAAGGACAAAACGGTAATTTCGGACTAAAACGATGTTCATCGTTGGACTCGCTTTGCACCGAAAAGCATGCCAAAGTCTATGGTCTCTAAAGTCGTCAAACTATATGTCTATGGATTCGTTTTGACGATAAGAACCCAACCATATGTCCAAAGTTTAATTTCGGCGGGGCGTGCACAAAATTGCCTATTGTATCGGGTCGCGGGCCCGCCAAAATAGTGTTCCGGTTGACCTTCTCAGAATCGGACCAAACTAGGCATACATGACCAAAAAAATGATACGGTCATGATGGCACAAGTTTCATCTCGAGACGACGAACGTGCATGAAGTAAGGATTTTATAAACAATTATTTTCAATAATTGGAATATTTTAGTCTATATACTTTTGTAAATAGTTTACGTTATTATTATTTAGCCACCGAATCTAATTATGGTGTATAGCAAGGTATGAGCATATAATGGTTAACTATTTAGTTAAATTAATATTATATATTATATAATAATTTAGCTATTTATTTAACCTTAATAACCACACACATATATAATATAAAGGTTTTAAGGATTGTTATAAATTAGTTATTGATAGGGGCTTGTGCATAAATATTACCTTCAATTCAAGTTGTTGCTGCACTCACATTTGCATGAAAAACCATGCATATGGTTCCTCTCCCTGAGGAAGACTCCATTTCTTTGCAAACATAAATAGGACTCGTGGGTGATCTGTAGGATCTTTAAGAAGACGAATTCCATGGCGCAGATCAGAGCTCTCTCCCAATCCTGGGCATCTTCGCTTCCCAGAACCCCCGATCCTGACTTGTTTTCCCTCTCCCAGACCACCAAGAACGCCACGAAGTTCGGATCGGAGAACATCTTCTGCACCACCACCGAAGTTGGCATGTCGATCCAGTTCGGCTACAACAACGTCAGTACCGGCTTCCTTCACGATTGATGGTCGAGAAAGTTCGTAGAGGAGTCCGATAGTTTTGACGAGATTGTGAGCTTCGTTCCAGGTGGTACGGGTCACATGGCTCGGCCATGGGCGCTAAACGAAGTCAACTTTCGATGCTTCGTCCGGCGTCGATCTACAAGTCGGTGACCACTTGTAGTTGCGATTGGGTTTGCGGCGAGGGTCGGGGCTATGTGGTTCGGTGCTCGGTTGTTGCGGCCTAGGGGTCGCCGACAAGAGTGCTACTAGGGTGGTGCGCTCTAGCATGAGCTCGAAGGTCGCAAGGAGTAGTGCTCTGCGGACAGTAGAAGGTTCTGGGTTCCTAGGGTTTCGTATTCCTTATATAGTAACAGTTACTATGGTATAACGGGCCGGGTTCGACATTCAGAACCCACATTGGAAGTTGGGCTTTGCTATTTTAAGGGTTTGCTTTGGGTTGGTCTTGGTTTAGGAGGAATGGAAAATTTTGGGCTATTGAAAGGAAAAGGAAATTTAAATAAAACCCTAAAATGAATCTAAAACATTTCTAATTAGATTAGAACCTAATTACTAATCAAATAATGATATTTAGTATCTAATCATGGTTAGTCTCTAATCATTGGTAATTCTAAGGTTAAACTAAAGAAACCACTAATCACAAATTGCATCAATTAAAAAATTAATAAAATAATCAAAAAATCAAAAATTACACAATTTACCAAAATACCCCTAATCTAGAAAAGTGGTAGTGACAGCTCCAAAACTCAAGCAATGATACGGTAACTAATACCCCCATCAACTTTATCTAACCTTGACATAACAACTCAAGGAGGAAATAGGACACCCAAGACATAGTTTTAATAATGTTCGATCACCCACGCTTATTTGGAATTACTTCAACTTAGGGGTCATGCCTCGCCAGTACGCGATTGGCTACAGTGAAACAGCAGTCTCCATAATTCAAATAAATGGCGACAGTGCGCTGTTGTCTTGCTATTGCGAGTCATCGAAAACTATTCCAACTATATTCATAAATTTCAAAGGAGCTTCTAGAATTTTAACAAGTTGGTCAGAATTTTAAGAATGTAAGTATCTGTCCTTGAAGAAAATATAATTTTTTTTTAAATTATACGATTGATTTGGAATAAAACGATCAAAGGCAAAAGAAATGTAATTCATATATATCTTTGAATTCCGAAAATGGGATTAGAATTAATATATAAATGATCGAACCGTATTAGACTCAAATGTCCATGGATGAAAATAAATATAGACTCTTTAGAAAAATAATTTCTTATGGTCATGGGGATAAATAAGCAATATGGACCTTATAATATGGCGATGGTTAAAGGTAGAGAATAAAACTGCACAAATGATAAAAATTAGGATTTGAACCCTAGGAAGTCCTAATTTAGTGGGCGAATAGTCTACCCACCGTGGATCATACCGTCATATCAAACTCAATAGCATATCTATGGAATTTCTTACTTCTCTAAATTTAATAATTCCTTACCTAAATCATATCGCCTATGTAGTAATCTTAACTACCCAACAGTCGATGGAATAAGGGACCCTAGTCCTAGTCATTCTCCTAATCAAATTTAATCCTAGTTGTGAATGAGCATTTCCTAGTCACGGGCTCGTAATAGTACGACTAACTTAAGTACGATCACGAGTTCACAATCTTTTGCGAAGAGATTGACCTGTATGGACCACCACAAAAACTTGTCACGACCGTGCCCGTTTTTCGGGATACGAGTGCGTGCCCAAGCCAGCCTACGCCGCAGAATCGGCGGTAGAACGTTGTCAAGGCCATGATGCTCAAAATCACATAATAAAACTTTATTTGCTCATTCACAAAACTAAAATAACTTTACAAATTTATAAGTTTTCACAAGTTTACATTTGCTAAAAAATACACTGTCTCACAAAATAGAAACGACAACTAACTCAACTATCTAGGTTGACCTCAGCATACCCTGTTAGCCCAATGATTATATCATGTTTTTGAATATGGCTAATCAATTAAGTTTAACATAATGATGTCACTAATATTCATGTAATCACTATTATGTCGCTACTTAACTTAGCATTGTCCTAATATTAGCATTGTCCTAAATGTTCTCTATATCATATTGTTATGCTTATTGTTTTGCTCGTCTAACATGTTTTTGTAGACATGCAGTAAGCATGATCAAACATGATCAAACCAGGACATATGTAATATATAATTATTGATGGGCCAAAGACAGCATTATACAAGAAGATTTCTCTGAACCGCCTAACGACCTATCCGGGGCCTCGTATCGGGGGTTCCGCTGTCCGGTCAGTGGACAGGGGTCGAGGGCGCAGCGCCCCCCCATCAGGGGTTCGGGGGCGAAGCCCCCGAAAGGTATTCAGATTTCCAGATCTGTTTATCTTTGGACGATTGCCGTCAGTGAAAAAGGCGTCTTCAAGTCTGCTCAAATATGGCTAAAAAGGCGTCATCAAAGGGCTCTTATTTTTTCTATTTTCATCTATGTATTTTTCATATTTATTGAGTCTAGGAATACGATGTACACTGCATTGTATTGGCAAATAGGCTACCTAAGAAACGTTTTCAAAATACCCTTTCATTTTGAAAACAAGCCCACTTACAAAGTCCAAACTACTTCCTAACTGTTTGACTTTTCAAAAAGCCCAAAAACCAGTTTGCAAAAACCCTGACAGAACTCCAACAGAACTCGGACAGAACTCGGCCAGAGTTTGGCCAGAATTCGGCCAGAGTTCGGCCAGAGTTCGGTTAGTGAACGTTGCTTTTTGAACTTGGTCTCCCTGCAGTTACGGATCCCACCGAGATTTTCTCATAGAGTTCTGCCCGAATTCTGCCCGAATTCTGTCAGAATTCTGCCTTTGGAAAAACTATAAATAGAGAAGGATTTCGATCATTTCAACACACTCATTCACTTTTATATCTCTTCTCTATAAGCCTACTACTTCTTCCAAAGTATTCTGAGCTATTCATTTTCAAATCCCAAGCCAGTTATAATTCTCTAGTCGATTTGCCAGTACGGTACGGTCTAGAAGTTTCAGAGTGGTTGTAATCGGAGGCTTGATTGAAGTTAGACACTTCACAATTGAAGTTGGTCGAGTTCTTCGGATCAAAGCTCGCGTTGTAGAAGTTGCAAGAACTTCAGATGAAAACTTGTGGTGATTTTCCATAGTGGATTCAACTGGAAGCTAGAGTTCTTCCGACTGGACTAGTCCTCACAAGAGGAAACCAGTATACATTCTTGTGTTTGCGTTTTCTCTCTACTCTCTACTTTTATTTACATATCTGTGATATATTATCTGTGATCTGGTTACTAACATTTTTAAATAGCTAATTTCCGCTGCCTACTCTATTCACCCTCCTCTAGAGTATTGCGCTTTACAACTCGTTTCTACAATCGGTCCTACAATTGGTATCAGAGCCAGTGCTACAACTAGAGAGCGGGTGCTGGTATATAGATATTGTTGCTCATACCAATTGCTCCTACAATTGGTATTAGAGCCAGTACTGCATCGAGAGGTAATATATTCTGATCCCAATTGTTCCTACAATGGTATCAGAGCCAGTGCTGCATCGAGAGGTATTATATTCTGATCCCACTTGTTCTTACAATTGGTGTCAGAGACGGGGTTATACAGGTAAAGCGAGGTAACATTGCTATTATATTCTTATTTATTACTGCTGCTACATAGATCACTATATCACATATGGCAAGTATGTACTTCACAACTGAAGAGCAATCCTCAAATAGACTCCCACTATTTGATGGAACAAACTATAGCTATTGGAAGACACGGATGAGCTTCTACTTGAAGTCTCTAGATTTTGACTTATGGTCAATTGTTGTCACCGGCTACAAAAAGCCTACTATCACTTCTATTCTTACATCCTCTATAATCAATAAGCCTTATTATAGTTACACGGATGAAGAGAAGAAGTTAGCTAGCCTTGATGCAAAAGCTATACATATGTTTTATTGTGCCGTAGACACAAATGTATTCAATCTTATTTCTACTTGCACAACATCTCATAAAATTTGGAAAGTTCTTGAAGCTACTTATGAGTGCAGGTATGAAAGCAAAGCTAGCAACTCCAGAGAGAAGGATAGTCTTTATAATAATGCAAATATGTACATGACGAAATTGGGATTTAAGGTACAACATAATCCCTTATACGAAGAAGAGCTTGTATGTGACAATTACAAGAAGATAGACCACATCCAAGAAGATTGTACTACTACAAGAAAGGAGAGTCACTACGAACAATCAAATGAAGGAAGATCATCGGGCATATGGTGTGAAAGTGAAGCAAGAGAGTCTAAAGAAGAAGAAGAAGAAGAAGAAGAAGAAGAAGAAGAAGAAAAACCTCATCAAGCTGTAAATTTATACACAATGGCATTATCTAACGAGGTACAAAATAATTCTTTTTCTGAAGAGAGTGAATTTTTTTATAATAATTTATCGGATGCTTTCAGTGATCTGTTAGAAGAATACAAGAAAGTATTAGATAAATATAAGCAAGCTAGAAAGGATATTCTATCCTATAAGCGTGAGATAAAAAGCTTACTTGCTTATTGAATGATGCTAGAGATACTTCTACTTCTGATAATTCTATTGATATATCTACACTTGAGTTTAGATTGCATGAGGCGCTTGAATGCATTGAGAAAAGCACTCAAGAAAATGCTAATCTTAAGGAGAAATTAGAATCAGAAAAGAAGAAGTATTCTATTGCTTCATGTAGAATTGATGCTCTCTCTGCTAAGTATGATGAGATCTGTGCTAACTCTAAAAAGTTAGAGATTAGACTGGGAAAGCAGGTAGTAAAACCTATGACTCAGTCTAACACAAGACACTTAGCACATCACAAAGTCACACACGTTAGATCTTTTACAAAGGAAGCAAGCAAAGCTAAGCTTCACACAACCATGCTTTCTATTACAAGTATCCACGCACATCATACCACACCACGGCACGTTCTCATACTGCTGCACATAGTACTAATATTAATTCTTTCTGTCATTATTGCGATATGAATGGACATGTTTCTAATCATTGTCAGATTAGAAAACTTGTTGATATAAACTTGTGCAAATGGGTTTCCAAAGCTAACAAATGTGGATCCAAGTATTGGATACCAAAATTTCACCTAATATTATAGGTGAAGCCTCTCATATCAAATAGAACCATGGAACATGTTGGTGATTGCAAAGCTACAAAGGTCATCTTCCAAGCAATTGCACCAACAGAAGTGTGGTCACTAGAACCACTTCGGTAACATGCTTTCTAAATAGTTCTTAATATCTAGCATGTTCTTTTTGATATCTTGCTACTAGCTCTCATTTATATCTTTTTAAGTGTTTATTATTTTTGAATCAATGTGAGACATAATCCTAGCTTGACTAGCTTTTTAACTTAATTGTTTAGTTCACACTATATAGTGTTTACTTTCCATTAGTGTGACACATTTATCTATGTATGCTCTTTACTTTTAATCTTTATTCTTGAAGCATGCATAGGAGTTTAATTTTCTTTTTGGGTGAATATGTTCTTGACTCTTCGTCATTAATTATTATTTTTTTGAATGGTCACTTCTTACCGATTTGTCTTTAACATGTCATATTTACTTTGATCAGTATTTTGTGAGTATGTATGTTTAGCACAAGTCTCATATTTACTTGAAAAGTATATACATATATTTTATGTTAACCTTGTGCTTGCATAATATACTTCACTATTGATTCGCATATTTTATTTTGATTTTCTTTTTATGAATCAATTACATCTTTGTCTGATAAAGTTTATTTATGCATGTTTTTGATCTTATGATATTCTTTTTATGCTTATTACGGATACATGAATAATTCATTTTCATTCATATATTGCTGATATGTTTCTTATATTTTTGTATAAATATCTTTATGGGATATGAGTTAAGTTCAAGTTCTATATTATATTATTTTGAAAAGTAGTTTTTTAAACTCGTGCTTATCTCATACTTAAGCTATCAATTTTTTTTATCTTTATTAGCTTATTCCTCAAAGCCTCTTTTAATGATGTTTTTATTTTCTTGGCTTTTTGGTTAACATTTTGGATACATGATTTTTTATCTTGATTTTGATAAACCATTGTTTGGGTATTTACTTCTCTATTTAAGGATTCTGGATTTCGACGATGTTCGATGATACTATATTTCTTTGAATCTACGTTCTTAAGAGTAGAAATCATTTTGGGAACAAGCCGAAAGGGTCCTTCTGTCATACAGGTGTAAATAGCCTGAAGCGACACGGTGCACTAGTCTTCGGACTACCGCTAGCTGGGAACCGGCCCCTACAGCTAACCTGAAGTGATCAATACTTTATAGACTTAAGATTTATTAAGGTGTACTTGTAACTATCATCTAGTTCTGGATCTAAGGTACTGAACCCAGTCCTCTAGGTTCCAGAATACATCAACGTATCTAGGTTCTACATTTTGATTTACAAATGTTTTATTTTATTGTTACCCAATGATTTTGTAGCACATGTGGATAAATGTAATTCATACATCTTATACCATATGCTACATTGTTCTAAGATTTTTAAGTCCATAGAATATAATTTATTTCATATTGCACTAATTCTTTTTAAATCCTCGGTTATTAAAGAAGAGATTTATTTTGGGTACAAGCCTACAAAAGGTCTGTCTGTCACCACGACTACGGTCGAAGCGAAACGGTACTTAAGTATTCCCGGTGAACCTCCGTTAGCTGGGACAGTACCCCTACAGCTAAACCAAGATTGATTAACGCTTTATAAACTAAAGATTTATTGAGATCTAATTGCAATTATTATCTGATGGATTTTGAATTTTAGATTTGATGAATAATATTTCTCTTTATATTTTCATAAAAGGTAGCATATGTTGATCTATCTTGTCGATTGTGAGATTATATAGCATAGATCAATTTATGTCATCCTTTGACTTATACGATTATTCATCATGCTAATTTGAAATATCTTTTTATTTTTTTTAAATGTTTATTTAATGGATATTTCTTCTTTTGTCTAAAGATAATTGTTTTCGTATTCGTGACTAATCATTGATTATTATGGTATTGTGATTTCATCTTTAGCTTGTGTAATATTCGTAATATTAATGATTTTGAGCTTTATATTATTATCTTCTTATTCAAGTTACTTACTGTCTACAACAGTAATTCTTTGCGGGGAGAAGTCATGCAAATTGAATCTCTCTCTCAAAGCATTTTTTTCTTTAAACCTTATGGTTGTTAGGTGGACACCGTGCTAAGGCTTTAAAAGGGAAGAAATAAACTTTGGTAAGAAGACCTAATATTTTTGAATTAGTTTCCTACTTTCGAAAATATGTCTCTGAATTTATTTTAAAATTTTATCTATACCATTATTATTTTTGGATATAGCCATGTAAAGGTAGAGCAGTTAATTGTTTTAAGTCAATTATCCCCTTGACATGCCATATATCTAGAATACACTTTTCTTTGAACATTTATCAGGTTATATTTATTTGTTCAAATAGATTTTTTTTATGGATTCTTTTATTTGAAATTGTTTCCGTGATTCGAATTGCCAGCTTTCAGTCTGAGGACTAAATGGATGCATTCGAACATTTACTAAGACAATTTTTCGTAATAAATTCATATTTTTGAAAAGTTTTTGATGTCTTTTTGATTTATTGAATCTGTCCGGTACTCAAATGTTATTATTAAAGACAGTTTTCAAAATCTTTTTATGTATTAAAATATTTCTTTTATATATATATTGGAGATATATTTTGTTTGTTCATCTTTAAGCATTTATTGGATTTCTTTTCTTGCCTAAAGATGATATTTGTTTTGAGTTTGGAATTTTATATGCATTTGATCAAAGGAAAGAAAAGATGCATATCTTGGAAATTTCTTAGATCTTGTGATATTTATTTTATCTATTTTATGCATATAAATTATTTTTGAACTATATACGTATATTTAAGGGGGAGCAAATTAATTGTTTCAATTATTTTGCCCTTAATATGTGGTATACCTAGTTCATCATGGGCATATATTCTTTTACTTAAAATATTTGTTGAGTTGTTCATGATATTTGGATTTGTATTGAGTTTATGAGAGAATATTGATTTTAATATTTATTTTTTAATTCTCTCATTTTTTTTGTTTCTAAAAGTTATCCTGCCAAAAGTAATTTAATTTATTGATAATTCTTTTGAGTTTAAACTGATTTGACATTTCTTATTGAGGTTTTATCTCAAAGTTCATGATTATCTATTTAGACTGATCATACTTTGCGGGGGAGCATTCAAGTCGACTGAATTTCTCCTTCTCAAGTATTTTGTTTATTACCTTCGTATTTATCTGATGGATATATATCATGCTATGGTAATTGAATTCAAATGCATGAACTTTGGTATAGATTTTGTATAGATTCTAGTATACTTCTTTTGATCTCTTTTCGATGATTATACTCTTTATAGAATTGATTCACTAATTTGTATGGGCAAATTATGAATCATTTTTTTTGTAATCATTGTTAAAAGTCTCATTATATTTGTAACTCTTTTATATATACTAGATCTGTGAATTTCTATTCCTCATGATTCATTTATGACCAATGATTGATTCCTACTATATTGATGGATTTTTTGGTCAAATGACATTCAAAACATATTTCATTTTTGAATTTCTAGTTGGTAAACTATGTATTGATTGATTTCAATGTTTTTAAGTTCAACCAACTATATTGTGGTTTGATAAGTTTCTCTACTTTAGTTATACAATTTCTTAACTTGTTGTTACACTGTTCTCCTAATCCTCGATCATAATTATTTATGCGTTCCTCTTTTACTTATGCTTGAGTTCATTTTAGCTCTAATTACTGGGGAGCTTATTTTTGATCATGTCAAAGGGGGAGAAATAAGTTTAAGTTAGCACTCAATATTCTAGTATTATGTGTTTATTAGTGATACATGCATCTATTGTATATATATTAAACTTAAAGGATTTGCCATAATCAAAAAGGGGGAGATTGTTAGCCCAATGATTATATCATGTTTTTGAATATGGCTAATCAATTAAGTTTAACATAATGATGTCACTATTCATGTAATCACTATTATGTCGCTACTTAACTTAGCATTGTCCTAATATTAGCATTGTCCTAAATGTTCTCTATATCATATTGCTATGCTTATTGTTTTGCTCGTCTAATATGTTTTGTAGACATGCAGTAAGCATGATCAAACATGATCAAACCAGGACATATGCAATAGAGAATTATTGATGGGCCAAAGACGGCGTTATACAAGAAGATTTCTCTCAACCACCTAACGACCTATCCGGGGCCTCGCATCGAGGGTTCCACTGCCCGGTCAGTGGACAGGGGTCGAGGGGGCAGCGCCCCCCGTCAGGGGTTCGGGGGCGAAGCCCCGAAAGGTATTCATATTTCCATATCTGTTTATCTTTGGACGATTGCCGTCAGTAAAAAAGGCGTCTTCAAGTCTGCTCAAATATGGCTAAGAAAGGCGTCATCAAAGGGCTCTTAGTTTTTCTATTTTCATCTATGTATTTTTCATATTTATTGAGTCTAGGAATACGATGTACACTGCATCGTACTGGCAAATAGGCTACCTAAGAAACGTTTTCAAAATACCCTTTCATTTTGAAAACAAGCCCACTTACAAAAGCCCAAACTACTTCCTAACTGTTTGACTTTTCAAAAAGCCCAAAAACCAGTTTGCAAAAACCCTGACAGAACTCGGACAGAACTCGGCCAGATTTCGGCCCGAATTCGGCCAGAGTTCGGTTAGTGAACGTTGCTTTTTGAACTTGGTCTCCCTGCAGTTACGGATCCCACCGAGATTTTCTCATAGAGTTCTGCCCGAATTCTGCCCGAATTCTGTCAGAATTCTGCCTTTGGAAAAACTATAAATAGAGAAAGATTTCGATCATTTCAACACACTCATTCACTTTCATATCTCTTCTCTATAAGCCTACTACTTCCAAAGTATTCTGAGCTATTCATTTTCAAATCCCAAGACAGTTACAATCCTCTAGTCGATTTGCCAGTGTGGTACGGTCTAGAAGTTTCAGAGTGGTTGTAATGGAGGCTTGATTGAAGTTAGACACTTCACAATTGAAGTTGGTCGAGTTCTTCGGATCAAAGCTCGCGTTGTAGAAGTTGCAAGAACTTCGGATAAAAACTTGTGGTGATTTTCCATAGTGAATTCAACTGGAAGCTAGAGTTCTTCCGACTGGACTAGTCCTCACAAGAGGGAAACCAGTATACATCCTTGTGTTTGCGTTTGCTCTCTACTCTCTACTTTTTATTTACATATCTATGATATATTATCTGTGATCTTGTTACTAATATTTTTAAATAGCTAATTTCCGCTGCCTACTCTATTCACCCCCCTAGAGTATTGCGCTTTACAACTCGTTCCTACAATCGGTCCTACATACCCATGTCTCCCGAATGCTAAGAGTGGTCGCGGCTAACCTGAAAAATGTTGGTTTCTAGTCAGGAATGGAACAAGCACACAAATCGACGGCAATTCGAAAACATAATAGAATTCGCAAGACATGAAAATAGCATATGTGAAAACTAGTTATCGAATTGAATCATGACATGTCCAGAATGAAACAAGTACTCGAAAACATGGTATATCAACTAGGAGAGAAGCATGTATGTAAGGTGACATGGCAAATGATGTAGAAGACAAGGAGAGACAAGTAAATGACAACTATCTACGTGTTTTGACATATCACTTTTGACGTGTGAACGACTAGGGGGTAAATCCGGCACCCCGCACGTGAAATGTGTGACTACTATTCTCCACGAAAGACACGGGGGATGGAAAGGGTAGTTCACACGTCTACTAAGATATGTCCCCTCCCGACTAGTACTCATGGACTCGAACAAGTCACGAAACATGAAAACATGATAATCATAAAATATAGTAAGTAGAGATCCATGATACCAATCCGTGTAATAACGTGTCAACAAGCAGGAGAGCATATGTATAAACATGTAATGCAAAAATTACTAAGAATCGAAAGCAATCAGTATGTACTTGCCTGAGGTCCTTAGCTGGTGAAACCGATAATACAAACCACTATGAAGAGTCACGAAAGTCAACTCATGCAACAGTCTCCGGATGCTGAAACAGGTGTTACCAATGTGTTCGGAATAGTCAAATTATCTAGGATAGCATACCCATAAGTCCAATTCTTAACACAAGGGTAAAACGGTAATTTTGGGCTAAAACGATGTCCGTCGTTGGACTCGCTTTGCACCGAAAAGCGTACCAGGGTCTATGGTCTCTAAAATTATCAAACTATATGTCTACGAATTTGTTTTGACGATACGAACCCAACCGTTTGTCCAAAGTTGGATTCCGATGGGTCGTGCACAAAATCGCCCGTTGTATCGGGTCGCGGGCCCGCCAAAATGGCATTCCGGTCGATCTTCTCAGAATCGGACCAAACATGGCATACAGGACTAGAACAATGATATGGTCCTGTTGGCAAGTTTCGTCTCGAGATGACGAACGTGCACGAAGTAAGGGTTTTATAAACAATTATTTTCAATAATTGGAATATTTTAGTCTATACTTTTGTAAATAGTTTTGGTTATTATTATTTAGCCACCGAATCTAATTATGTTGTATAACAAGGTATGAGCAAATAATGGTTACTATTTAGTTAAATTCATATTAATATTATATAATGATTTAGCTATTTATTTAACCTTAATAACCACACACAGATATAATATAAAGGTTGTAAGGATTGGTTGTAAATTAGCTATTGATAGGGGCTTGTGCATAAATTACCTTTAATTCAAGTTGTTGTTGCACTCATATTTGCATGAAAAACTATGCATATGGTTCCTCTCCCTGTGGAAGACTCCATTTCTTTGCAAACATAAATAGGACTCGTGGGCAATCTGTAGGATCTTTAAGAAGACGAATTCCATGGCGCAGATCAGAGCTCTCTCTCAATCTTGGGCATCTTCGCTTCCCGGAACCCCCGATCCCGACTTGTTTTCCCTCTCCCAGACCACCATGAACTCCACGAAGTTCGGATTGGAGAACATCTTCTGCACCACCACCGAAGCTGGCCCTTCGATCTAGTTCTACTACAACAATGTCAATACTGGCTTCCTTCACGATTGATGGTCGAGGTAGTTGGCAGAGGAGTACAATAGTTTTGTCGAGGTCGCGAGCTTTGTTCTAGGTGGCGTGGGTCCCATAGCTCGGCCATGTGCGCTCAACGGAGTCGACATCCGATGCTTCGTGCGGCGTCGATCTACAAGTCGATGACCACTTGTAGTTGCGGCTGGGTTTGCGACGATTTCGGGGCTATGTGGTTCGGTGCTCGATTGTTGCGGCCTAGGGATCGCCGACAGGAGTGCTACTAGGGTGGTGCGCTAGCATGAGCTCGAAGGTCGCATGGAGTATGATATACGGACAGCAGAGGGGACGCGAATGATCGCGACGGAAGGCTGTCGCACGGCCGTGAAGACGCGGCGCAGGCGTTGACCACGGCTATCTCAGGGGGCGTGGGGAGTTACAGTTGTGCTATTCACGCATGGTGTTAGCCATGCGTCGGTGGCTGCTGCTCCTTCTCATGTGATGGTGAAGGTTCTGGATTCCTAGCGTTTCGTATTCCTTATATAGTAATAGTTACTATGGTATAATGGGCCGGGTTCGACATTCAGAACCCACATTAGAAGTTGGGCTTTGCTATTTTAAGGGTTTGCTTTGGGTTGGTCTTGGTTTAGGAGGTATGGAAAATTTTGGGCTATTGAAAGGAAAAGGGAAAATAATAGATGGGAAGAGCTTTGGCATTGCTTGTGGGCTAGTACAAATATTTGGCTAAGTAAACATAGGAAAAATAATGGTTGTCGCTTAGTTGGTGAAATTGTTAGGGAAGATATAATAGAGGGTTTGAGCTTGACTATAAAAGGAATGAAGAATTATTTTATTGGGCTTAAAACCCAAAATATGTACAACAAACAATTTATCTATATGGCATTTAGGCCCAACAATAATAACTTTGCAACAGGCTCTCAAGTCCCAAATAATTAAGTAGGTTACCAATAGGCTAAGCTCGGTTGTGGCTTTATACATAGGCATATGGAAGTAGAAATTTATAATGAGGACTGTGATGTGTGGCCTGACAAGGCTTCAAGAAAAAAAAAAAAAAAAAAAAAAAAAAAATATATATATATATATATATATATATTATATATATATATATATATATTATATATATATATATATTATATATATAATAGTCCATAAATGCCAAGTGTACAAAATAACATTTTAAGAAATTTTTTATCATATTTACAAGCAAAATATTATAATTCATAATTATATATATATATATATATATATATATATATATATATATATATATATATATATATATATATACATATTTACATGTGTATATAGTCCATAAATACCAAGTGTACAAAATAACATTTTAAGAATTTATATATCTATTTACAAGCAAAATATTAATTAAATTGCCATCTACATTTATCATATATATACCTATTGCATATATAGAGTATTTATACTCAATAATATATAATTCAATATTAGTATATAGGTATTTAACTAAGACTATACGTGCCTGAATTTAACTTGTTAATTCCAAAATTCTAAAAATATTGTGGGACATGTTATCACATTTTCCCCAAATAACATATCCAGTAAATACCAATTAATATTGATATTATATATACATAACAACTATTCTAAATAAATATTTATATAATTCTAAAAATTGTTTTCTAATTCAAAAAAAAAATTCAAGAATTTCGGGAAGAGGGGTTATAAGCCGCCACCCCCCCCCCCCACCTCTCCTACTGCTGCTGTCGTTGCACCTACTGCTGTTGTCGCTGCTCCTACTGCTGCTGCCGCTGCCCCTACTACTGCTACAGCCTCCTACTTCCCCCCCCGATGCAAGCACCCTCCCCCCGACGCAAGCACCCCCCGACGTTAGCTAACCACCCCCTTTCCTGCCTCCACCCCAGCTGCTCCTGTCGACCCCTGCTACTGCTACTGCTACTTCTGCTCCTGCCGACCACCTCCACACCTGCCGACCCCCACCCTTTCTGTCGATTCCCTCCAACCCACTGCCGCCGACCCCTTCCCCCTTCACATCAGCCGACCCCACTTCCATGGCTTAAAACCCTAACCCTTTCCCCTTACATCAGCCGGCCCAACCCCTCCAAATCCGAACTTAATTTCAAAAATAAATATAAAAATAAAAAAATAAAAAAAAAATTGGGATTCTTAGAGGGCAAACATATGTTTGCTGGAACCTCTGACTCTCAATGATCATTTCAGAAATTTAAACAAAGAGCAAACATGTGGTGTTTGCATGAATCTTTGTTTCTTTCCTTGATCTTCACACCAGGATCCAACAGAGGTTAACATGGATTATCTCTTTGTCCTGGCTGTGATTCAAACTCTCCTCCTATGTGCGTGTGCCGGTTCTGGCTCCATTTTTAGCGCATTGGCAGAGTTGCTGTGATTTTCAAGTTGGAAAGAAATAAATCGACAGTGGAATCAGGACTCCTGAAAGACGGCAGAGTCTACGGCGAATAGCAGTACCACAGATACTAGTGTCAACAACACACTAGCGGGACCAACAGGCACTAGCACGACGATTTCCTCTATTCGACTTGTCGAATGACGGTTGGAAGGGCCAGAGGGCTACTCGACATAGAGAAAGAAGGTCGAGAAGATGCTTCGTGGAATGCGGTTGTCCAAAAC
>JANAVB010034420.1:18708163-18763163 GCA_029216955.1 Iris pallida
TATATATATAGATATATATATATATATGTATGTATGAATGTATGTATGTATGTATGTGTGTGTTCATATATATATATATGTGTCCATGTGTGTGAGTGTGTGTCTATATATCTATAGATATTCATGTGTGAGTGTGTGTGTCTATATATATATATATTATGAAGATATGTATGTGTGTATGTGTCTATATATATATATATAGATATGTGTGTGTGAGTGAGTGAGAGAAAGAGGGAGTTAAGAGATTATAGAGGGTGAGAAGGAGGAGAGATTAGAGGGTGAAAAGAGAGGGAGTTAGAGAGGGAGAGAATGAAGAGCAACACAGCAGCAAGGGGGGATTAGGGGCTGCTGCCCCCCCCCCCCAAAAAAAATAGCAGGTAATAGTAGCAGCAGCATCATAGTGTGGCAGCAGCATTAGCAGCATTTAGGCAGCAGTAGCAGCAGCTACTAGCAGCAGTAGCAACCCCAAACAGCCCCCCTTTGACCCATTAACCCCCCATTAAACCCCTATATATACCCATATATAAACCTATATATACCCATATATACCATATATATACCCCCTAAATGGCCTATAAGTGGGTATGTTTGAGTGAGTTAGAGTGGGTCTTGGTGAGGATTTAGAAGAGGGGATATTGGTTAGAGTTGGGGCATATGAGATAAGTTAGGAAATAGTCGGATAGTAAGTTAGAATGAGGATAGAGGTGATGGTGTTAGAAGTTAGTGAGTGATTTCTAGTTAGGTTTAGCTAGATTAGTTAAGGGTTAGAGTTAGAATTATGTGGTATCCAAGAGATACCAAATTGGTATCTCATGAATATCCATTACCTTAAGGTAATGAGATTTTACCTTTTTTTGACTTTTAGATATCAAGATACCGCGATACGGTATCGAGATTCTAGGAGAGGGTTGAAATACCATAGTAGAGAGTGGAGGAAGGCTTAGAATGAAGTAGGAAAGCCTAGAGTGGGAGTTAGAAACTAAAGTGAGATTTTACCTTGGAAAGGGTAAACGGGATAAGTTGGAATAATGCCCATTTCACAACATATGGGTTTAGTACTTTAAGATATAGCTAAAATTAGGATATTATGGTTGGTAATGGTTAGGAATAGGGGACTTGGACTAGTTTTGACCTTGGTTGACCACGGTTGACTATTTTGACCAAAAGTCAACCGAAAGTCAACCGTAGCATAACATTGACTATAACTTGACCAAACTTGACCAGTTAACCCAAAGTCAACTGTTAGTCAACGTTAGTCAAGTTTGACCTAAAGTTGATCTAGAGTTGACCTAGGGTTGACCAGAGTTGAGTCAACTGTAAGTCATCCGTTGACTTAAATCAAACTTGTTTGACTTTATTTGACTTACATTGACCTAGTTTGACTTTGTTAGGCCTAGTATGACTTAGATTGACCATGTACAACCTACTTTGACGTGTCTTGACCTAATTTGACGTGTCTTGACCTAGTTTGACTCAGTATGACTTAATTTCACTTCCAAACCATTATATTGATACAGTATTCATCTATAGGTCCTCGAGGTCCTGTTCTTGGACTCAGTCGACTTATCCATCACATCACAGGCGAGTACATTCTCTGATAATTTTCCAATTTATGATAATTATTATAATTCATGTAATTAGTGTAGATATGCTTGTTCTTGACACATTGGTCACACGGATTGGTATTCATGGATCTCGACATGAGATGTTATTCTTCGTTATCTTGGTATGTATTGTGCAAGCCCCCTTGTAATTCTTGTGCAGTATATGGACACCGATTCTCGAAGAGACTTGCTCCCTTCTCGCAGAATCTCGTGTCGTAACGTGTCTTGCTTGGATCCACTGTACCAGTCGGGGACGGGGAGTATTAGTATAAATATGTGGTCAAAGCTTATTGCGAACCCATTGTGCACCTATTGATTGTGAGTTTTGATCATACACCCCACGTATGGTTAACCAGGCCTATTACTATTGTGCAAGTTCCCAAGCCGGCCACATATTGTAGCTAGTACTCACACACCTAGATAGATAATTCTTGATTCTTGTGCATGCCATAATCAGTTTTACTTGCATTATTCTAGCTCTAGATTTACAGCTTACCTTGTCATGATACTCATATGTACATTCCATGATTTCTTGTATATACTCTCTATTTACAGTCTTATAGCTTTTATCATATCTTGTGAACTGTTGTTAGTTGATTGTGCTCGTTCTATCCTGACTGGATATGTTGAAAAAAATTACAGATAAGGGTGAGGAGGATTGCTGTACCTACTAAGGTCCGGCTGACGTAATGGGCTTAGACTTGGAGACCTTGGTTCAGCAGGGCTTAGCTCCGCCCGACGAGCCTCTAGCTTAGTTTAGTTAGAGTAGATTTTTGGACTGGACCTTGTCTCCAGCTTGCTACTTATGTTTATGATATTATATTTTAGGATTGTATAACCATATTACTTTGTAACTCTCTTTCTCTCTGTTTGAGCTGGATATTGCGCTTTGTGATTATATCTATCTAGTTTCGTGCCATGATTCTTCCTTCTAGATTGTGATTGAGTATTATCAGTATTTTATATTATATTCCTCCGTGCGGAGATGATAGGTTATTATATACTGTTTGTTAGCTAACAGACCTACAGCGTTCTATACCATTTTTACGGTGTAGGCTGGGCGCTGTCACGCACTTGTGGCCTTACCTAGGGTACGGGTCGTGACATGTGCAGGAAGCCGCATCGTCTTGGCGAGGGTGGCGGCCCTCAGGAGAGTCCAAATCTATTGAGCAGTTCTGGGGGCTCTCTACCCCCTGTGTGTGCTCTTGGTACACTGGGTTGTCTCCTATATTAAGGGGACTGCTACCCCCGGCTTCATCTACCCTCAGGGGGGTCGAGGATGCACCCCCAGGTCTTGGGAGCTTCTTTCTGGATCGAGTGCCTAAATAGACACTCCTTGTGGCTGTCGGTGGTAGCCCTCCAGATGAGAGTTTCCTTGAAATACTGACCGAGATTACCGGACTGGAAGAGCCTGTCTTCTTTCCTCCCTTGCCAGGAGGAACCTTCTGAGTTGAATTATATAAGGCGAAAGGAAACCCCTCATCTCTTGGCATTTGCATCTGTTTCTTGAGTTATTGTCGGACAGGTGATGGCTGCTGCAGTCGTTGAAAAACTGACTGCCGACCTTCAGGTGCTGCAGATTTGTCGTAGCAGCAGTTGATGATGACTTGGGTGCAACGACGTCCCGAGAGGGACTCATCGCATGCCAATGTTGCCACCTTGCGTTTGTGTGTAATCACCTCCTGCAAGTCGGTAGCAAGTTGATATATATTTGCACCAAACTTGTGGACTCGGGTATCCCGAGCGCACAGGTGCTTAGGTATCATGTTTGCTCCCTGATCCGAGGCTAGTAAAAGCACTTGCTTTGGATCATTGGAGGGAGACTTTAAAGACCCACCATATCCGTTAGCCCTGGGGGACTGGACGCGGGTGGTTATGTACAACTTTCCATCAGGAGCCCGTATAACAGTTAACGGAGCCCACCGACAGTCAGCAACTTGGACAGTTGACTGGGCTTGTTGGGCCCGTACTGCCCTAGACTTCTTTGACTTAGCACCCGAAGGCGCATAGTAAAAAGTGTCTTGATTGATACATCCCATATTCTTAATGGGCCTCATAGAGTCGGGCCCGCATGAGAGACGGTCGAACACAGAGCTTCTGAAAGGGCCGTATGAGACATCATGTCTGAGGCCAGGATTGGCTGCCGCATGGGCTATCTTCCTGCGGCCAGAGCTGGCTGTCGCATAAGCCATCTTCCTGCGGCCAGAGTTGGTTGCCGCATGGGCCGTCTTTCTGTGGCCAGAGTTGGCTGTCGCATGAGTTGTCTGCCTGCGACCAGAGTTGGCTGCCGCATGGACAGAATGCCCATCTCTCTTATGAGACTTCTTCTTTGTCCGTATGGATTTCCCTTGTGCCTCCAAAAACTTAGCATCGTAGTGTTTTTCTCTGCTGGATTTGGGGACAGTGGGATCCTCTGCGGTCGGAAGCAAAGCCGCAAGAGAGCTTTGGTCACTGTCTTGGGCTGCAGAAGGAGCTTCTTCGAAAATGTGGTCGGGGTAACAATTTTGCGTGATGATGTCCTGCGAGTTCTCTTTGGATTGGTTCGCTTCTGTGACGGGCTAGCGCTCCCTTCAGAGAGCATTTCTTCGAAGGCTTGTTGGTCAAAATGAACCACAAGCATTTGCTGCGTAGAGCCGAGCTTGGACGCGTCAGATTGCGTCACCAGCTTCTCTTCAGAGGAGAAGGATGCCCCCAGCAGAGTCGCCATCGTGTTTGCCATTAAAAATCAAAGACAAGTATTACAGAAACACTAAAATTGATTACAAACTCGCTTGTACAAACAAAAGCCTAGAAAGCAATCCTAGAAAACAATCTAAGTACAATTGTTTAGTTTTTGATTTTGGGGGGTGACAGTGGAGGCTCGGGAAAGTGTATCAACTCTGCCTTACTCCGTGGACTATCTGACGCAGTCTTTAGCTCTTGAAGAAATTTCCTTTCGAAGGTTGCCAGCCTTTTGCAGGGGTGTGGCACCCTGCTATTTATAGTGGTATGTACTTTGAGCCGCATAGATGGCCTGTGGCCACGTGGCTAATCAGCACGTGAAGACCCGCTCTTTGGTCGCCAGTTGTCGATTTGTTGGGATTTTATTACAGCAAATCTGGGTGGTTGAGACTTGGTCAGCCTGCCACGTGTCCTATCGCAGGATATGAATCATTTTGAGCGGCATGAGTCTCTCAGTTTTTGACCATGTGGGGCCGCATGAGACTCATGCGGCTTAAGTCGCAATTTTCCTTAGCCCGCATATAGCTTAAGGACTTTTAAGCCGCATAGATTCTGTATTTTGGGCCGCATAAAGCTCATGCGACTTGGGTCACAGTCACCCTTGGCCGCATAAAGTTCGGAGACTTTGGGGCCGCATATGTTTGAGCCGCATAAGGTTTATACGGCTTGGGTAGCACTCCTTCTAGCCACATGAAAGCGTATGAACCCTGCTTTTAGTGACGTCTCACGTCTTATCTTTTTGTTAGAGTGTCAGAGCTATCATTTTTGTCAGTTTTGACAGAACTTGTCAGCTTTATCAGACGAACTGATCCACATGGCCGCATATCTTTCTTCGGCAGCTCGAATAAGTCTGGTTGTCGATGGGCCGCATAAGGTGTTGAATCTATCATGCGGCTCTCCTTTATGCGGACCTGTTTGGCCCAAAGTACATATGTGGCAAATTGTGATCCGCATGAACCCCATATTTTCTATGCTTTTACAGCTTACTGACGCACAAATACGTCGGTAGGCGTTGGTATACTTGCTGACTTACCGACGTTTACCGACGTTTCCATGCGTCGCTAAACGTCGGTAAATGTCGCTAAATTGCAAAAAAAATTACATAATGTCCACAGAATCACATTTTCTTCCTGCAGTTTAATAAATAACAATAAATACACAGAAGCACATTTTCTTCCTGGGTTCGCCGACCTCTTCGGTGGAACACTCAACACCGATAAATCACAATAGTATAACAATCAACACAAACAATACTAAAAGTCTACAACCAATATCCAAAGTGCACAACCAACACAAAGTCTATAACAAACACTAAAATATCCAAAGTCTACAACCAATATCCAAAGTCTACAACCAATATCCAAAGTGTATAACAATCAACCCCAGTCTACAACCAACCAACCAATATCCAAAGTTTACACAACTAATACTAAACGTCTACACACAAACAAACAATCAACATAAACAAACACTAAAATATCATCACATCAAACAGTCCTAACTCAGACTACTGTGGATCTGGAGGATGAGGGGCACCGCCGCACCTCAAGGATAGAAACATCTCGTACTCCTCCCGCAAAATCGTCACTGATGAAGAAGGTAATGATGTCGGTAGAGTCGAAGTCGATAAAGAAGGCGGAGTCAACGACGATGAAGGTGTACCCGGAGGACAATAACGCTCCAATGCTGCTAGTCATTGGTGGTATGAATCCATGGTAGATAACAGCCTCGTACTGTTATCAACCATCGAATCATGTATCAACGTCAGCCTCTCGCCCATGGATAGCTGTGATGCTTGCAGATCCGTCATGTTACACTCTGTCGACGCTCTAAGATCAGTGACGTCCCGCTCTGTCCTCTCAGTTATATCCCTGAGCTCTATAATGCTACGATCGAGCGTATCCAATCATGCTACGAGCGCAGCATTGTCCATATGGTGCTGCTCCTGGATCCGTTGTAGCAGCTCGTAACGGACAGACTCCACCATCTGTTGGACTCGGGCAGACTCTTGGGAGGGTTGTGGGCCATGCACACTAGCGGGGGAGGTCCTTAAAGGAATGTGTCGCAAATAGGGCATCGTAGGATCCTGTACCATAGTACGTACCCTTGTGGAGACCACCAGCGGCGGTCACCCATAGCTCGTCCTCCGACGGAGTTGGAGCGTGCTGCGAGGAAGTACCGGCCTCTCCCGCAGCAGGTACACTAGCAGCCGCCCGCTACTTAAGTCGTTGAAACTCGGCCTAGAAAGCATGGATACTCTATAACTTGTAATGTCTAATGTACTTATTATTACTAACTCCATGAATATTTATTTACATGCATATTTACTAAGTTATATCAAAACTAACACGAAGTATTAAAATTAATAAATAGAATTGTAATACTTACATAGGCCTTCTCGGCCTCTCGTCAATAAGCTTCCCCCCTTTCGATGTGTTGCCAGGAAGACGGTTACCATATTGACGTGTTGGAAGAATCCAGGAGATACGCCATGTAGCGTCGTGGCAGGCAGAGGTACTGTCCGATACATAGGAGTACTCGACGACGAAGATCCAGAGCCGATACCAGTAGGAGGTACCGAAGGAGAACCCCGTCCTCTGCCAGTACCAGTAGGAGGTACCGAAGGAGAACCCCGTCCTCCCCCACGTCGGGACATGCGGAACGATCTGCGATGACCTGTCATACCTGATAACAACATATAATGATACAGCAAATAATAGAGACTAGAAATATGAAAGTACAACAATGACAAGATAATAACCAAGACAACATATGATGATACATTTTACAAGAAACATCTAAGTCCAGATAATATATTCTACAAGAAATATCTAAGTTCATATAGTACATTCTACAAGAAACATCTAAGTCCAGATAGTATATTCTACAAGAAACATCTAAGTCCAGATTGTAACCAAGACTAGATAATAACCAACTCTACATAATAAGAAAATGAAAGTACATCTCTCTCAATCATCTTCAGAATATTCATCTTGTTCGTCTTCCTTGACCTCATCTTCCTCTTCCTCCTTATCTTCACTTTCATCTTCGCCTTCGTCGGCTTCACCTTCCTCTTCAGATAATTCTACATCTTCTACATTAGTCGTGTAATACATAACTTCTGTGGAGTCCACATCGATAATACTGGTTACAAGAGGTACCTCGTCCTCCTGATAAGCTTTTTCGTCAACATCAAAAGTATCTCTAGCTTTAGTCTTGCATACTGCCCACCAGTTAGACTTCGTTGCTTCCCGTCTCGGATAAGCTGTGAAGTACACGAGCTGAGCCTAAGTTGATAGGACAAATGGTTCGTAGCCTTGATATCTACGCTTATAATTTATATACACAAGACCATGCTTGTCAATTTTCCAACCTTGATTTTCAATCAGATCGAACCATTCACACTTGAACAACACGATCTGTGCAGGCTCTCTGCCATAATTATATGTCAACTCCATAATCTCTCGTAGGATGCTAAAAAAAATCATTTCCTGGATCGACATCTTTGTAGTTCGAAGATTTGATACACAAACAACTGTCTTTCGTGGAATCAAGATCCAGGAAGCTGTCTCTGATCGGAGCATTTGTCGACTTGAACCTAAAGCCATTCACACAGTAACTTGGCTATATTTTAACGGCAATAATTGGTCCGTTGGTAAGAGTTCTAAGGAATTCAATCTCGGGTGA
Organism: Iris pallida; assembly: GCA_029216955.1. NCBI lineage: Eukaryota > Viridiplantae > Streptophyta > Magnoliopsida > Asparagales > Iridaceae > Iris > Iris pallida. The sequence goes on from JANAVB010034420.1 coordinate 18,716,176, forward strand.
AATTAGACGATCGACCTGAATACCAAAGAAGAGATAATAAGTTATTTATTACGCAGTTGCATTATAAGAGACCAGTAATTAACGAGCTGCTAACATATTTGCTCAACCAAGAAGGAAAATGACGTCTCATTTCTTGTTCTAATGCTTCGTCTGTTAGGTAGGGTCTAACCGACCTTAACTCATCATTATATGTGCGGAAAAACAACGAAGCAATCGCCGATTAGTACAATAATATTGGCTTATACTATTACATTGAGATGACATAAACTCATCATTAATTACTTACCCCTCTAGCTTCTCTACTTCATCCTCGTCGTAATTGAGTAATATATACAACTAAGCAGCCCTTAGCTCTTCGTCATTCAAATCTCTTCTTTATTTTCCCCGAAGGCTTTCCGGACGCATTGAATACTTTCAATATTCCATCATTAGATTCTTGATATCCGTCCTCGTTTTTTGGAGCCCTAGTTCTATTCGTAGCAACATGAGGTTTGAAATACGTCGAGCAGAAGTTTGTAATCTCCTCGAGAATATAGGCTTCACAAATAGAACCCTCGATCCGAGCCTTGTTTTTTACCTTCCTCTTTAGGTGGTTCAAATGCCGCTCAAACGGGTACATCCATTGATAACCGACGGGCCCACCAACACGTGTCTCGTAGGAAAGATAAATTGGCAAATGCTCCATGGAGTCGAAGAATCCAGGAGAAAATACCTTTTTGAGCTTGCACAATGTTACCGCAATATTGTTCTCCTATTTTTCTGGACGATCGACGAGCAACTTAGTAGAACAAAGATCTCTGAAGAATATGCTAAGCTCGGTCAATGGATCCCAAACAACCTGGGGTAAGAATCACCGAAATGCAATTGGAATTAACCTTTCCATGAATACGTGATAATCATGGCTCTTCATACCTGTCAGTTTGTTCTCCTTGAAGCCGACGCATCTTCTCAAGTTCGAAACATACCGGTCTGGAAATTTTAGACCTTGAACCCACCTACAAAGTCTCACTTTATCCTCCTTCTCCAGCAAGAAAATTGCCTTAGGCTGTTTCGACTTCCCATTCCCCTCATCTATCAAATACAATACAGGACGTCTACATATTTCTTCCAAGTCCAATCTAGCCTTTGGATTGTCTTTCGTCTTTCCCTTTACGTCCATTACAGTATTAATTATGTTGTCAAACATATTCTTCTCGATATGCATGATATCAAGGTTATGTCTAATCAGATTGGTGCTCCAATATGGCAGATCCCAGAATATACTCCTCTCCGTCCAGTTATGAATACGAACAAATCCGTCACACTTGTAGCCCTTAGCAGGCTCTTCAATAGCTCTTGGTAAATCTTTTACCTCTTCCTATATCGTGTATCCGGGCCACTTTGGCGGTGGATTAGCCTTCTCCACAACGCCAGTACAAAAAGCATTCATGTTCCTCCGGTACGGATGATCCTTCGGCAAGAATTGTCGATGACAATCGAAGAAGCATGGTTTGCCTCCGTGTTTCAAACGAAAAGCCTTAGTACGGTCCATGCAATATGGACATGAAAGACGACCATGCGTGCTCCATCCAGATAACATTCCATAGGCCGAAAAGTCGTTGATGGTCCACATAAGTGTTGCCCGCATCTGAAAATTTTGTTTTCTAGAAACATCGTACGTGTTGGAACCTACTTCCCACAGCTGATTCAACTCATCAATCAATGGCTGTAAATACACATCGATGTTTCTTTCGGATTGTTCGGACCTGGGATAATAACGGTAAGGAACATATACGGAGTCTTCATGCACATCGAAGGCGGTAGGTTGTACGGAGTGACGATCACAGGCCAACACGAATACTGGGATACCAAAAGTCCGAATGGGGTAAAAACGTCGGAGCAGAGACCCAATCTGACATTACGCGAATCAGAAGCAAAATCTGGATACTCTCGATGAAAGTGCTTCCATGCTTATCCATCAGATGGGTGAACCAACACTCCTTCGGTCTATTTCCGCTTATGCCAACTCATATTTTCTGCAGTTTCCTTCACCATAAACAACCATTGCAACCGCGGCGTCAACGGCAAGTACTACATCAAATCGATAGGCTTCCTTGCACCGACAGACTTTCCTCTACCACTGTCCTTGTAGCGATCAGTACCACAAAATCTGCAGGCGTCTTCATCCTTGTCATCTTTGTAGTACAACATGCATCCGTTGCGACATGTATCAATTTTCTCATATCCCATCCAGAGCGATCTCACCATCCTCTTAGACCGGTAAAAGTCTTTAGGGAACTTAGCACCCTCAGGCAATATTTCTATAATCAACTCCATAAGTCGGTTGTAGCAATCTTGCGACATGTTAAAATCGGACTTGATGCTCAACAATCATGTAACCGCCTCCAACGGTGAATGATCCTCACGACCAGGATATAATGGAGTCCTTGCATTCGCTAGCAACTCCATGAACTTTGCAGCATCGGTGTTCGGTGCCTCCTCATGTGCATCATGATTGTCCAGAATGAAACTAGGCCCCGCCGCGTCAAAACCATGTTCACTAACCCATCGTTGTAAGCAGCGTGGTTGTGGACATCCACATAAGGCTCATACTCCGATGCTAAAAACACAAGTTCTCCGTGCGCGCTCCACTGATAGTAATTCGACGTAAAACCTTTCGAGTATAAATGATATGTGACTTCTACTTCTGGATGATATTTCAAGTTGCGACATCTCACACACGGACACTTAATTTTGGTATCGTCCATGTACTGAGGGAAAGCCTTGGCAAACTGCAGGAACTGCTGTACACCCTCTATGAATTCATCCTACACACCGCACATGTCATCAGGATTACGGTTGTACATCCATGAACAATTCTGCAGATAGTAATTCAGCTCCATATCCATTTGAGGATAATTTTGTAAGATAGATACATGCACATCGTTGAAACACATGCATATGAATGTATCTATCCTCTTTATCACATAGGGACTAATATTGTTATATTGAGATAAGTCTAGTATGTTACCCTGATAGAAAATAGTTCATGTGTTATGGTACCTCTAGTGTAGGTGTCTGGATATCTAAATCGAATGACACAAAGTGGAATAGGACATCTTGAGGATATCATACATACCAATCTGAACTAAAGGTAATGAGAAGTATAACTGGTACAAAAAATTGATCAGTACACAATGTGAACAGGTAAGTAACTAAAGATTTGTACATTAGCCCAAATACTAGCTAAATGACTGAACAACATATATTAAGGATTTAGATCCCAAAAGTGTATTGGACAAAACAACATCAAGTAAAGTCATTACTTTAAAATGGTCAAGACAATCTAGGAAAGATTGAATGTATGCTCATGATCCCAATCAACATAGGGACAGAACCACATCTAGTCTGATAGTACAGGGAATGAAGGACAATGTGAAGTTAATCCAACTGATGCCAACATTCAAGGCTCTGATACTGAAGTTTTTAGGGCATCAGTCGACTGCTACCATCTCGGGTGCCTAATACAAAATGGATTGAAACATAATAAAGTTGGGATAGAGCCAAAACACTACTAGAGCTAGTTTGGACTGAACAACATCTAACCACTGATACCAAGTGTCACCATAACATCTGATACTAGCAATGGCCAAACTCAGAAAGGGATTGTTCATTAGCCTATCCATTAGTTACATAACTGAACTGAAACATAGGTAAAGAATTGACTAATGTCTAAGCTAAGGGCAGGATATGCATCTTTGATACACGAGGGTATCAGTAATGTAAGCAAAACAGAGGGGGTACAGGTTGTGACTTAAGTGAGCATGCAGGACATGCATCTACTAGGCTCGGCTGAAACCTATAGCAGGATTGAGCCACTGTGCAGTTAGGGGGTTGTAGGCTGTGATATCTAGTTGAAATTACATATCAAATCCAACTGACTGCACAAGCTAAACAAGCAAAACAGTAAGCAACAAAGGGCATCACCATGAACCCGAGCCTTCCCATGTCCAAATTACATATCAAATTCAACCCAAATAACAAGATACAACCCACACTATAATTACAGTATATTCAACATAATTAACTAATTATAACTGAAATTAAAGCAACAAAAGCCCTAAGAGTCAAAGTGTAACATACTAGACTTATCTCAATATAACAACTAGAAAGGAAATTTAATTTAATTTAAAGAAAAAAAAAGTGTCGTGTCCGAAAGAGAGAGACAAGTGTGAAACCAGTCGTGTCATGTGTCAAAGTATCCTGTGTCAAAGTGTCATTTCCGAAAGAGGGTTAGGGTTTACCTAGTCGGGGAGGAGCGGGTCGTCGAGGGGGGAGGGGGTCGTCGGTGGGGACTTGGAGACGGAGGGGAGCTGGAGACGGAGGGGAGTGGGTCGACGAGGGGGAGCGGGGTCGGCGAGGGGAGCAGGGTCGCCGAGCCAAGGGGGGAGGGTCGAGGGCCGAGGGGGAGGGTCGAGGGCCGGGGGGGAGGGGAACGCCAAGGGCCGGAGTCGCCGAGGGCTGGGGGTAGAGGTTTCGGTGGTCGGGAATTCGAAGAGGGGTTTCGAAATAATGGGGGGAATAAAAACTCAAATGCCCTATATTTTCAACTTAGCGACGTCATTATGCGACGTCGGTAAACGTCGCTATTATTTGCTATTAGCGACGTCATACCATATACGTCGGTACACGTCGCTATTACTAGTCAAATTAGCGACGTTCATCAATTTATCCGCGACGTATGTTTTTTTAATGTAAAAAGTTGTCGCAATACGTCGCTGAAAGTCGCTAATAGTGACGTTTTGCGACGTATTATAGTTACGTCGCTAAATTGTTAAATTATAGTGACGTTTCTGCAAAACGTCGCTAAATACGTCGCTAACATGACTTATTCTGGTAGTGTGGATTGTCCTTCATCATTGAATATCTATTTAACGACTGACATAGATTTATACTCTCTAGATGGTTATGTATATGTATAACCTGCTCTGATACCAATTTTAGGACCGTTGAGCACCTCTAGAGGGGGTGAATAGAGTGTGCGCGTGTGTAGCAAAAAATATCACCAAATAAAATTTTAAGCACTATATACTATGGAAGGTAAATGACCGTAAATAAATTACGGTAAAGTAAGAGTCAAGAATATCAAACTCAGCGACACAGCGATATATATGTAGGACCGATTGTAGGAACGAGTTGTAAAGGGCAATACTCTAGAGGGCGGGTGAATAGAGTAGGCTGCAAAAATTAACTATTTAAAAATGTTAGTAACAAGATCACATAATATATATATCACAGATATGTAAATGAAAAGTTGAGAGTAGAGAGCAAACACAAACACAAGGATGTATACTGGTTTCCCTCTTGTGAGGACTAGTCCAGTCGGAAGAACTCTAGCTTCCAGTTGAATCCACTATTGGAAAATACCACAAGTTTTCATCCGAAGTTCTTGTAACTTCTACAACACGAGCTTTGATCCGAAGTACTCGACCAACTTTAATTATGAAGTATCTATCTTCAATCAAGTCTCTGATTACAATCACTCTGAAACTTCTAGACCGCACCGTACTGACAAATCGACTAGAGGATTGTAACTGGCTTGGAATTTGAAAATGAATAGCTCGAAATACTTTGTAAGAAGTAGTAGGCTTATAGAGAAAAGATATGAAAGTGAATTGGTGACTTAAAATGATCGAAATCCTTCTCTATTTATAGTTTTTTCAAAGGCAAAATTTTGGTAGAATTCGGGCAGAATTCGGACAGAACTCTATGAGAAAATCTCGTTGGGATCCGTAACTGCGGGAAGACCAAGTTCAAAAAGCAACATTCACTAACCGAACTCTGGCCGAACTCGGGCCGAATTCGCCTAGAGTTCTGTCAGGGTTTTGTAAATTGGTTTTTGGGCTTTTTAAAAAGTCAAACATTTAGGAAGTAGTTTGGGCTTTATAAGTAGGCTTGTTTTCAAAATGAAAGGGTATTTTGAAAATGTTTCTTGGGTAGCCTATTTGCCAGTACGATACAGTTTACATCGTATTCCTAGACTCAATAAATATGAAAAATACATTGATCAAACAGGAAAAACTAAGAGCCCTTTGATGACGTCTTTCTTAAAAAAATTAAGCAGACTTGAAGACGCCTTTTTCATTTGACGGCGGTCGTCCAAAGATAAATAGATCTAGAAATCTGAATACCTTTCGGGGGCTTCGCCCCAGAACCTCCACGGGAGGGGGCGCTGCCCCCTCGACCACTGTCTGCTGACCGGGCAACGGAACCCCCGATACGAGGCCCCGGATAGGTCGTTAGGCAGTTCAGAGAAATCTTCTTGTATAACGTCGTCTTTGGCCCATCAATAATTCTCTATTGCATATGTCCTGGTTTGATCTTGTTTGATCATGCTTACAGCATGTCTATAAATACATGTTAGGCAAACAAAATAATATGACTGTTACAGATCATTAGGACAATGCTAAATTAAAGTAGTAACATGATAGTGATTACATGAATATTAGTGATGTCATTATGGTAAACTTAATTGATTAGCCATATTCAAAAACATGATATAATTATTGGGCTAACAGTATACTGGTATCCTTCTAAGAGGATGAGTCCTGTCTCGAGTACTCTTGCTCGATGTTAATCCACTATGTCACAAGCTAATTGAGATCTTGTAGTCTCTTACAACACCGTGCTTGGCGACAAACGCACAACAGAATCTAGAGGACAATTTTAAAAACCAGAACATTTTTTGAATGAAGCCTCCAATATAACTCTTTAGTACCAAACTCTAGATTGAACAAAATTGTACTGGCTTTGGTAAAGAGTGGTATAGGCTTGATTTGAAAGCTTTAGCTCGTAGAAAACACTTAAAGAGAGAGAGAGGGAGAGAGAAGAGAGAGCGAATGAGTGATTCGAATATTGGATGCAAAAATCTCGTATTCGAATGTTGGATGCGAATGAGTGATTTCGAATTCGAGCAGAGTTTGGGAGTTCGGATGCAGAAATCTCGTATTCGAATGTTGGATGCAGATTTGGAGGGATTCAAAATCAAAAATCAAACAAATATGGACCGAACTCGAGCCAAGTTCTGTCCGAGTTCTGTTTTGTCAGAACTGTATAGTATGGGTCAAATTTGCATGGGTTTTGGGCTTTTTAGAATATGGACTTTTGTATATATGGATAGGTAGGCTAATTTATTTATGGACTGAGAAAAACCTAAGCAAGTATCAATCATGATCAACCTTACATACTTTTCTAGTCTCCATAAAAATAAAAATACAGAAAAATATTAAAAAGCTTGATCTTAATTCCAGTGCATTTGGTTCTTGATGATGATGCGATGTTTGTACTTTGTAGCTGTTAAGTGTTTTATTAGAGTTATTATTTAATGGGCTTTAGTCCCACATTACTTAGAATAATATGAGAGGGGATAGCCTCTCCTATATATATGTAGTCTCTCATCAATAATAAACTATCCTATTATTTCCAACTCTACCTGGTATCAGAGCCAAAACCTTAGCCGTCACCGACCACTCTCTCTCTATCCATAAAACCTTAACCCTAACCTACCATCCCTCTCTCGTTCTAGCCGTGTCACGACCCGTACCCGCTTTTTGAGATACGAGTGCGTGTCCAAGCCAGCCTACACCGCAGAGTCGGCGATATAATACTGTCAAGGTCATGATGCTCAAAATCACATAATAAAACTTTATTTGCCCATTCACAAAACTAAAACAACTTTACAAATTTACAAGTTTTCACAAGTTTACATTTGCTAGAAAATACATTGTCTCACAAAATAGAAAAGACAAGTAACTCAACTATCTAGGTTGACATCAGCATACCCATGTCTCCCGAATGCTAAGAGTGGTCGCGGCTAACCTGAAAAATATTGGTTTTCGGTCAGGAATGGAACAAGCACACAAATCGACAGCAATTCGAAAACATAATATAATTTACAAGACATGAAAATAGTATATGTGAAAACTAGTTATCGAATTGAATCATGGCATGTCCAGAATGAAACAAGTACTCTACAACATGGTATATCAACTAGGAGAGAAGCATGTATATAAGGTGACATGGTAAATGATGTAGAAGACAATGTGAGACAAGTAAATGACAACTATCTACGTGTTTTGAAATATCAGTTTCGACATGTGAACGGCTAGGAGGTAAATTCGGCACCCTGCACGTGAAATGTGCGACTGCTATTCTCCACAAAATACACGGGAGATGGAAAGGGTAGTTCACATGTCTACTAAGATATTTTTTCTCTCCCGACTAGTACTCATAGACTCGAACAAGTCACGAAACACGAAAACATGATAATCACGAAATATAGTAAGTAGAGTTCCATGATACTAGTCAGTATCAACAAGCAGGAGAGCATATGTATAAACATGTAATGGAAAACTACTAAGAATTGAAAGCAATCAGTATATATACTTGCCTGAGGTCCTTAGCTGGTGAAATCGATAATACAAACTACTCTGAATAGTCACGAAAGTCAACTCATGCAACAGTCTCCAGATGCTGAAACAGATGTTACCAATGTGTTCAGAATAGTCAAATTAGCTAGGTTAGCATACCCATAAGTCCAATTCTGGATACAAGGACAAAACGGTAATTTCGGACTAAAACGATGTTCATCGTTGGACTCGCTTTGCACCGAAAAGCATGCCAAAGTCTATGGTCTCTAAAGTCGTCAAACTATATGTCTATGGATTCGTTTTGACGATAAGAACCCAACCATATGTCCAAAGTTTAATTTCGGCGGGGCGTGCACAAAATTGCCTATTGTATCGGGTCGCGGGCCCGCCAAAATAGTGTTCCGGTTGACCTTCTCAGAATCGGACCAAACTAGGCATACATGACCAAAAAAATGATACGGTCATGATGGCACAAGTTTCATCTCGAGACGACGAACGTGCATGAAGTAAGGATTTTATAAACAATTATTTTCAATAATTGGAATATTTTAGTCTATATACTTTTGTAAATAGTTTACGTTATTATTATTTAGCCACCGAATCTAATTATGGTGTATAGCAAGGTATGAGCATATAATGGTTAACTATTTAGTTAAATTAATATTATATATTATATAATAATTTAGCTATTTATTTAACCTTAATAACCACACACATATATAATATAAAGGTTTTAAGGATTGTTATAAATTAGTTATTGATAGGGGCTTGTGCATAAATATTACCTTCAATTCAAGTTGTTGCTGCACTCACATTTGCATGAAAAACCATGCATATGGTTCCTCTCCCTGAGGAAGACTCCATTTCTTTGCAAACATAAATAGGACTCGTGGGTGATCTGTAGGATCTTTAAGAAGACGAATTCCATGGCGCAGATCAGAGCTCTCTCCCAATCCTGGGCATCTTCGCTTCCCAGAACCCCCGATCCTGACTTGTTTTCCCTCTCCCAGACCACCAAGAACGCCACGAAGTTCGGATCGGAGAACATCTTCTGCACCACCACCGAAGTTGGCATGTCGATCCAGTTCGGCTACAACAACGTCAGTACCGGCTTCCTTCACGATTGATGGTCGAGAAAGTTCGTAGAGGAGTCCGATAGTTTTGACGAGATCGTGAGCTTCGTTCCAGGTGGTACGGGTCACATGGCTCGGCCATGGGCGCTAAACGAAGTCAACTTTCGATGCTTCGTCCGGCGTCGATCTACAAGTCGGTGACCACTTGTAGTTGCGATTGGGTTTGCGGCGAGGTCGGGGCTATGTGGTTCGGTGCTCGGTTGTTGTGGCCTAGGGGTCGCCGACAAGAGTGCTACTAGGGTGGTGCGCTCTAGCATGAGCTCGAAGGTCGCAAGGAGTAGTGCTCTGCGGACAGTAGAAGGTTCTGGGTTCCTAGGGTTTCGTATTCCTTATATAGTAACAGTTACTATGGTATAACGGGCCGGGTTCGACATTCAGAACCCACATTGGAAGTTGGGCTTTGCTATTTTAAGGGTTTGCTTTGGGTTGGTCTTGGTTTAGGAGGAATGGAAAATTTTGGGCTATTGAAAGGAAAAGGAAATTTAAATAAAACCCTAAAATGAATCTAAAACATTTCTAATTAGATTAGAACCTAATTACTAATCAAATAATGATATTTAGTATCTAATCATGGTTAGTCTCTAATCATTGTAATTCTAAGGTTAAACTAAAAGAAACCACTAATCACAAATTGCATCAATTAAAAAATTAATAAAATAATCAAAAAATCAAAAATTACACAATTTACCAAAATACCCCTAATCTAGAAAAGTGGTAGTGACAGCTCCAAAACTCAAGCAATGATACGGTAACTAATACCCCCATCAACTTTATCTAACCTTGACATAACAACTCAAGGAGGAAATAGGACACCCAAGACATAGTTTTAATAATGTTCGATCACCCACGCTTATTTGGAATTACTTCAACTTAGGGGTCATGCCTCGCCAGTACGCGATTGGCTACAGTGAAACAGCAGTCTCCATAATTCAAATAAATGGCGACAGTGCGCTGTTGTCTTGCTATTGCGAGTCATCGAAAACTATTCCAACTATATTCATAAATTTCAAAGGAGCTTCTAGAATTTTAACAAGTTGGTCAGAATTTTAAGAATGTAAGTATCTGTCCTTGAAGAAAATATAATTTTTTTTAAATTATACGATTGATTTGGAATAAAACGATCAAAGGCAAAAAGAAATGTAATTCATATATATCTTTGAATTCCGAAAATGGGCTTAGAATTAATATATAAATGATCGAACCGTATTAGACTCAAATGTCCATGGATGAAAATAAATATAGACTCTTTAGAAAAATAATTTCTTATGGTCATGGGGATAAATAAGCAATATGGACCTTATAATATGGCGATGGTTAAAGGTAGAGAATAAAACTGCACAAATGATAAAAATTAGGATTTGAACCCTAGGAAGTCCTAATTTAGTGGGCGAATAGTCTACCCACCGTGGATCATACCGTCATATCAAACTCAATAGCATATCTATAGAATTTCTTACTTCTCTAAATTTAATAATTCCTTACCTAAATCATATCGCCTATGTAGTAATCTTAACTACCCAACAGTCGATGGAATAAGGGACCCTAGTCCTAGTCATTCTCCTAATCAAATTTAATCCTAGTTGTGAATGAGCATTTCCTAGTCGCGGGCTCGTAATAGTACGACTAACTTAAGTACGATCACGAGTTCACAATCTTTTGCGAAGATTGACCTGTATGGACCACCACAAAAACTTGTCACGACCCGTGCCCGTTTTTCGGGATACGAGTGCGTGCCCAAGCCAGCCTACGCCGCAGAATCGGCGGTAGAACGTTGTCAAGGCCATGATGCTCAAAATCACATAATAAAACTTTATTTTCTCATTCACAAAACTAAAATAACTTTACAAATTTATAAGTTTTCACAAGTTTACATTTGCTAAAAAATACACTGTCTCACAAAATAGAAACGACAACTAACTCAACTATCTAGGTTGACCTCAGCATACCCTGTTAGCCCAATGATTATATCATGTTTTTGAATATGGCTAATCAATTAAGTTTAACATAATGATGTCACTAATATTCATGTAATCACTATTATGTCGCTACTTAACTTAGCATTGTCCTAATATTAGCATTGTCCTAAATGTTCTCTATATCATATTGTTATGCTTATTGTTTTGCTCGTCTAACATGTTTTTGTAGACATGCAGTAAGCATGATCAAACATGATCAAACCAGGACATATGCAATATATAATTATTGATGGGCCAAAGACAGCATTATACAAGAAGATTTCTCTGAACCGCCTAACGACCTATCCGGGGCCTCGTATCGGAGGTTCCGCTGTCCGGTCAGTGGACAGGGGTCGAGGGGGCAGCGCCCCCCATCAGGGGTTCGGGGGCGAAGCCCCCGAAAGGTATTCAGATTTCCAGATCTGTTTATCTTTGGACGATTGCCGTCAGTGAAAAAGGCGTCTTCAAGTCTGCTCAAATATGGCTAAAAAAGGCGTCATCAAAGGGCTCTTATTTTTTCTATTTTCATCTATGTATTTTTTATATTTATTGAGTGTAGGAATACGATGTACACTGCATTGTACTGGCAAATAGGCTACCTAAGAAACGTTTTCAAAATACCCTTTCATTTTGAAAACAAGCCCACTTACAAAAGTCCAAACTACTTCCTAACTGTTTGACTTTTCAAAAAGCCCAAAAACCAGTTTGCAAAAACCCTGACAGAACTCCAACAGAACTCGGACAGAACTCGGCCAGAGTTTGGCCAGAATTCGGCCAGAGTTCGGCCAGAGTTCGGTTAGTGAACGTTGCTTTTTGAACTTGGTCTCCCTGCAGTTACGGATCCCACCGAGATTTTCTCATAGAGTTCTGCCCGAATTCTGCCCGAATTCTGTCAGAATTCTGCCTTTGGAAAAACTATAAATAGAGAAGGATTTCGATCATTTCAACACACTCATTCACTTTTATATCTCTTCTCTATAAGCCTACTACTTCTTCCAAAGTATTCTGAGCTATTCATTTTCAAATCCCAAGCCAGTTATAATTCTCTAGTCGATTTGCCAGTACGGTACGGTCTAGAAGTTTCAGAGTGGTTGTAATCGGAGGCTTGATTGAAGTTAGACACTTCACAATTGAAGTTGGTCGAGTTCTTCGGATCAAAGCTCGCGTTGTAGAAGTTGCAAGAACTTCAGATGAAAACTTGTGGTGATTTTCCATAGTGGATTCAACTGGAAGCTAGAGTTCTTCCGACTGGACTAGTCCTCACAAGAGGGAAACCAGTATACATTCTTGTGTTTGCGTTTTCTCTCTACTCTCTACTTTTTATTTACATATCTGTGATATATTATCTGTGATCTTGTTACTAACATTTTTAAATAGCTAATTTCCGCTGCCTACTCTATTCACCCTCCTCTAGAGTATTGCGCTTTACAACTCGTTTCTACAATCGGTCCTACAATTGGTATCAGAGCCAGTGCTACAACTAGAGAGCGGGTGCTTGGTATATAGATATTGTTGCTCATACCAATTGCTCCTACAATTGGTATTAGAGCCAGTACTGCATCGAGAGGTAATATATTCTGATCCCAATTGTTCCTACAATTGGTATCAGAGCCAGTGCTGCATCGAGAGGTATTATATTCTGATCCCAATTGTTCTTACAATTGGTGTCAGAGCGGGTTATACAGGTAAAGCGAGGTAACATTGCTATTATATTCTTATTTATTACTGCTGCTACATAGATCACTATATCACATATGGCAAGTATGTACTTCACAACTGAAGAGCAATCCTCAAATAGACTCCCACTATTTGATGGAACAAACTATAGCTATTGGAAGACACGGATGAGCTTCTACTTGAAGTCTCTAGATTTTGACTTATGGTCAATTGTTGTCACCGGCTACAAAAAGCCTACTATCACTTCTATTCTTACATCCTCTATAATCAATAAGCCTTATTATAGTTACACGGATGAAGAGAAGAAGTTAGCTAGCCTTGATGCAAAAGCTATACATATGTTTTATTGTGCCGTAGACACAAATGTATTCAATCTTATTTCTACTTGCACAACATCTCATAAAATTTGGAAAGTTCTTGAAGCTACTTATGAGTGCAGGTATGAAAGCAAAGCTAGCAACTCCAGAGAGAAGGATAGTCTTTATAATAATGCAAATATGTACATGACGAAATTGGGATTTAAGGTACAACATAAACCCTTATACGAAGAAGAGCTTGTATGTGACAATTACAAGAAGATAGACCACATCCAAGAAGATTGTACTACTACAAGAAAGGAGAGTCACTACGAACAATCAAATGAAGGAAGATCATCGGGCATATGGTGTGAAAGTGAAGCAAGAGAGTCTAAAGAAGAAGAAGAAGAAGAAGAAGAAGAAGAAGAAGAAGAAAAACCTCATCAAGCTGTAAATTTATACACAATGGCATTATCTAACGAGGTACAAAATAATTCTTTTTCTGAAGAGAGTGAATTTTTTTATAATAATTTATCGGATGCTTTCAGTGATCTGTTAGAAGAATACAAGAAAGTATTAGATAAATATAAGCAAGCTAGAAAGGATATTCTATCCTATAAGCGTGAGATTAAAAAGCTTACTTGCTTATTGAATGATGCTAGAGATACTTCTACTTCTGATAATTCTATTGATATATCTACACTTGAGTTTAGATTGCATGAGGCGCTTGAATGCATTGAGAAAAGCACTCAAGAAAATGCTAATCTTAAGGAGAAATTAGAATCAGAAAAGAAGAAGTATTCTATTGCTTCATGTAGAATTGATGCTCTCTCTGCTAAGTATGATGAGATCTGTGCTAACTCTAAAAAGTTAGAGATTAGACTGGGAAAGCAGGTAGTAAAACCTATGACTCAGTCTAACACAAGACACTTAGCACATCACAAAGTCACACACGTTAGATCTTTTACAAAGGAAGCAAGCAAAGCTAAAGCTTCACACAACCATGCTTTCTATTACAAGTATCCACGCACATCATACCACACCACGGCACGTTCTCATACTGCTGCACATAGTACTAATATTAATTCTTTCTGTCATTATTGCGATATGAATGGACATGTTTCTAATCATTGTCAGATTAGAAAACTTGTTGATATAAACTTGTGCAAATGGGTTTCCAAAGCTAACAAATGTGGATCCAAGTATTGGATACCAAAATTTTCACCTAATATTATAGGTGAAGCCTCTCATATCAAATAGAACCATGGAACATGTTGGTGATTGCAAAGCTACAAAGGTCATCTTCCAAGCAATTGCACCAACAGAAGTGTGGTCACTAGAACCACTTCGGTAACATGCTTTCTAAATAGTTCTTAATATCTAGCATGTTCTTTTTGATATCTTGCTACTAGCTCTCATTTATATCTTTTTTAAGTGTTTATTATTTTTGAATCAATGTGAGACATAATCCTAGCTTGACTAGCTTTTTAACTTAATTGTTTAGTTCACACTATATAGTGTTTACTTTCCATTAGTGTGACACATTTATCTATGTATGCTCTTTACTTTTAATCTTTATTCTTGAAGCATGCATAGGAGTTTAATTTTCTTTTTGGGTGAATATGTTCTTGACTCTTCGTCATTAATTATTATTTTTTTTGAATGGTCACTTCTTACCGATTTGTCTTTAACATGTCATATTTACTTTGATCAGTATTTTGTGAGTATGTATGTTTAGCACAAGTCTCATATTTACTTGAAAAGTATATACATATATTTTTATGTTAACCTTGTGCTTGCATAATATACTTCACTATTGATTCGCATATTTTATTTTGATTTTCTTTTTATGAATCAATTACATCTTTGTCTGATAAAGTTTATTTATGCATGTTTTTGATCTTATGATATTCTTTTTATGCTTATTACGGATACATGAATAATTCATTTTCATTCATATATTGCTGATATGTTTCTTATATTTTTGTATAAATATCTTTATGGGATATATGAGTTAAGTTCAAGTTCTATATTATATTATTTTGAAAAGTAGTTTTTTAAACTCGTGCTTATCTCATACTTAAGCTATCAATTTTTTTTTATCTTTATTAGCTTATTCCTCAAAGCCTCTTTTAATGATGTTTTTATTTTCTTGGCTTTTTGGTTAACATTTTGGATACATGATATTTTTTATCTTGATTTTGATAAACCATTGTTTGGGTATTTACTTCTCTTATATTTAAGGATTCTGGATTTCGACGATGTTCGATGATACTACATATATTTCTTTGAATCTACGTTCTTAAGAGTAGAAATCATTTTGGGAACAAGCCGAAAGGGTCCTTCTGTCATACAGGTGTAAATAGCCTGAAGCGACACGGTGCACTAGTCTTCGGACTACCGCTAGCTGGGAACCGGCCCCTACAGCTAACCTGAAGTGATCAATACTTTATAGACTTAAGATTTATTAAGGTGTACTTGTAACTATCATCTAGTTCTGGATCTAAGGTACTGAACCCAGTCCTCTAGGTTCCAGAATACATCAACGTATCTAGGTTCTACATTTTGATTTACAAATGTTTTATATTTTATTGTTACCCAATGATTTTGTAGCACATGTGGATAAATGTAATTCATACATCTTATACCATATGCTACATTGTTCTAAGATTTTTAAGTCCATAGAATATAATTTATTTCATATTGCACTAATTCTTTTTAAATCCTCGGTTATTAAAGAAGAGATTTATTTTGGGTACAAGCCTACAAAAGGTCTGTCTGTCACCACGACTACGGTCGAAGCGAAACGGTACTTAAGTATTCCTCGGTGAACCTCCGTTAGCTGGGACAGTACCCCTACAGCTAAACCAAGATTGATTAACGCTTTATAAACTAAAGATTTATTGAGATCTAATTGCAATTATTATCTGATGGATTTTGAATTTTAGATTTGATGAATAATATTCTCTCTTTATATTTTCATAAAAGGTAGCATATGTTGATCTATCTTGTCGATTGTGAGATTATATAGCATAGATCAATTTATGTCATCCTTTGACTTATACGATTATTCATCTTGCTAATTTGAAATATCTTTTTATTTTATTTTTAAATGTTTATTTAATGGATATTTCTTCTTTTGTCTAAAGATAATTGTTTTCGTATTCGTGACTAATCATTGATTATTATGGTATTGTGATTTCATCTTTAGCTTGTGTAATATTCGTAATATTAATGATTTTGAGCTTTATATTATTATCTTCTTATTCAAGTTACTTACTGTCTACAACAGTAATTCTTTGCGGGGAGAAGTCATGCAAATTGAATCTCTCTCTCAAAGCATTTCTTTTCTTTAAACCTTATGGTTGTTAGGTGGACACCGTGCTAAGGCTTTAAAAGGGAAGAAATAAACTTTGGTAAGAAGACCTAATATTTTTGAATTAGTTTCCTACTTTCGAAAATATGTCTCTGAATTTTATTTTAAAATTTTATCTATACCATTATTATTTTTGGATATAGCCATGTAAAGGTAGAGCAGTTAATTGTTTTAAGTCAATTATCCCCTTGACATGCCATATATCTAGAATACACTTTTCTTTGAACATTTATCAGGTTATATTTATTTGTTCAAATAGATTTTTTTTATGGATTCTTTTATTTGAAATTGTTTCCGTGATTCGAATTGCCAGCTTTCAGTCTGAGGACTAAATGGATGCATTCGAACATTTACTAAGACAATTTTTCGTAATAAATTCTATATTTTTGAAAAGTCTTTTTGATGTCTTTTTGATTTATTGAATCTGTCCGGTACTCAAATGTTATTATTAAAGACAGTTTTCAAAATCTTTTTATGTATTAAAATATTTCTTTTATATATATATTGGAGATATATTTTGTTTGTTCATCTTTAAGCATTTATTGGATTTCTTTTCTTGCCTAAAGATGATATTTGTTTTGAGTTTGGAATTTTATATGCATTTGATCAAAGGAAAGAAAAGATGCATATCTTGGAAATTTCTTAGATCTTGTGATTATTTATTTTATCTATTTTATGCATATAAATTATTTTTGAACTATATACGTATATTTTAAGGGGGAGCAAATTAATTGTTTCAATTATTTTAAGCCCTTAATATGTGGTATACCTAGTTCATCATGGGCATATATTCTTTTACTTAAAATATTTTGTTGAGTTGTTCATGATATTTGGATTTGTATTGAGTTTATGAGAGAATATATGATTTTAATATTTATTTTTTAATTCTCTCATTTTTTTTGTTTCTAAAAGTTATCCTGCCAAAAGTAATTTAATTTATTGATAATTCTTTTGAGTTTAAACTGATTTGACATTTCTTATTGAGGTTTTATCTCAAAGTTCATGATTATCTATATTTAGACTGATCATACTTTGCGGGGGAGCATTCAAGTCGACTGAATTTCTCCTTCTCAAGTATTTTGTCTTTATTACCTTCGTATTTATCTGATGGATATATATCATGCTATGGTAATTGAATTCAAATGCATGAACTTTGGTATAGATTTTGTATAGATTCTAGTATACTTCTTTTGATCTCTTTTCGATGATTATACTCTTTATAGAATTGATTCACTAATTTGTATGGGCAAATTATGAATCATATTTTTTTGTAATCATTGTTAAAAGTCTCATTATATTTTTAACTCTTTTATATATACTAGATCTGTGAATTTCTATTCCTCATGATTCATTTATGACCAATGATTGATTCCTACTATATTGATGGATTTTTTGGTCAAATGACATTCAAAACATATTTCATTTTTGAATTTCTAGTTGGTAAACTATGTATTGATTGATTTCAATGTTTTTAAGTTCAACCAACTATATTGTGGTTTGATAAGTTTCTCTACTTTAGTTATACAATTTTCTTAACTTGTTGTTACACTGTTCTCCTAATCCTCGATCATAATTATTTATGCGTTCCTCTTTTACTTATGCTTGAGTTCATTTTAGCTCTAATTACTGGGGAGCTTATTTTTGATCATGTCAAAGGGGGAGAAATAAGTTTAAGTTAGCACTCAATATTCTAGTATTATGTGTTTATTAGTGATACATGCATCTATTGTATATATATTAAACTTAAAGGATTTGCCATAATCAAAAAGGGGGAGATTGTTAGCCCAATGATTATATCATGTTTTTGAATATGGCTAATCAATTAAGTTTAACATAATGATGTCACTAATATTCATGTAATCACTATTATGTCGCTACTTAACTTAGCATTGTCCTAATATTAGCATTGTCCTAAATGTTCTCTATATCATATTGCTATGCTTATTGTTTTGCTCGTCTAATATGTTTTTGTAGACATGCAGTAAGCATGATCAAACATGATCAAACCAGGACATATGCAATAGAGAATTATTGATGGGCCAAAGACGGCGTTATACAAGAAGATTTCTCTCAACCACCTAACGACCTATCCGGGGCCTCGCATCGAGGGTTCCACTGCCCGGTCAGTGGACAGGGGTCGAGGGGGCAGCGCCCCCCGTCAGGGGTTCGGGGGCGAAGCCCCCGAAAGGTATTCATATTTCCATATCTGTTTATCTTTGGACGATTGCCGTCAGTAAAAAAGGCGTCTTCAAGTCTGCTCAAATATGGCTAAGAAAGGCGTCATCAAAGGGCTCTTAGTTTTTCTATTTTCATCTATGTATTTTTCATATTTATTGAGTCTAGGAATACGATGTACACTGCATCGTACTGGCAAATAGGCTACCTAAGAAACGTTTTCAAAATACCCTTTCATTTTGAAAACAAGCCCACTTACAAAAGCCCAAACTACTTCCTAACTGTTTGACTTTTCAAAAAGCCCAAAAACCAGTTTGCAAAAACCCTGACAGAACTCGGACAGAACTCGGCCAGATTTCGGCCCGAATTCGGCCAGAGTTCGGTTAGTGAACGTTGCTTTTTGAACTTGGTCTCCCTGCAGTTACGGATCCCACCGAGATTTTCTCATAGAGTTCTGCCCGAATTCTGCCCGAATTCTGTCAGAATTCTGCCTTTGGAAAAACTATAAATAGAGAAAGATTTCGATCATTTCAACACACTCATTCACTTTCATATCTCTTCTCTATAAGCCTACTACTTCTTCCAAAGTATTCTGAGCTATTCATTTTCAAATCCCAAGACAGTTACAATCCTCTAGTCGATTTGCCAGTGTGGTACGGTCTAGAAGTTTCAGAGTGGTTGTAATTGGAGGCTTGATTGAAGTTAGACACTTCACAATTGAAGTTGGTCGAGTTCTTCGGATCAAAGCTCGCGTTGTAGAAGTTGCAAGAACTTCGGATAAAAACTTGTGGTGATTTTCCATAGTGAATTCAACTGGAAGCTAGAGTTCTTCCGACTGGACTAGTCCTCACAAGAGGGAAACCAGTATACATCCTTGTGTTTGCGTTTGCTCTCTACTCTCTACTTTTTATTTACATATCTATGATATATTATCTGTGATCTTGTTACTAATATTTTTAAATAGCTAATTTCCGCTGCCTACTCTATTCACCCCCCTTTAGAGTATTGCGCTTTACAACTCGTTCCTACAATCGGTCCTACATACCCATGTCTCCCGAATGCTAAGAGTGGTCGCGGCTAACCTGAAAAATGTTGGTTTCTAGTCAGGAATGGAACAAGCACACAAATCGACGGCAATTCGAAAACATAATAGAATTCGCAAGACATGAAAATAGCATATGTGAAAACTAGTTATCGAATTGAATCATGACATGTCCAGAATGAAACAAGTACTCGAAAACATGGTATATCAACTAGGAGAGAAGCATGTATGTAAGGTGACATGGCAAATGATGTAGAAGACAAGGAGAGACAAGTAAATGACAACTATCTACGTGTTTTGACATATCACTTTTGACGTGTGAACGACTAGGGGGTAAATCCGGCACCCCGCACGTGAAATGTGTGACTACTATTCTCCACGAAAGACACGGGGGATGGAAAGGGTAGTTCACACGTCTACTAAGATATGTCCCCTCCCGACTAGTACTCATGGACTCGAACAAGTCACGAAACATGAAAACATGATAATCATAAAATATAGTAAGTAGAGATCCATGATACCAATCCGTGTAATAACGTGTCAACAAGCAGGAGAGCATATGTATAAACATGTAATGCAAAAATTACTAAGAATCGAAAGCAATCAGTATATGTACTTGCCTGAGGTCCTTAGCTGGTGAAACCGATAATACAAACCACTATGAAGAGTCACGAAAGTCAACTCATGCAACAGTCTCCGGATGCTGAAACAGGTGTTACCAATGTGTTCGGAATAGTCAAATTATCTAGGATAGCATACCCATAAGTCCAATTCTTAACACAAGGGTAAAACGGTAATTTTGGGCTAAAACGATGTCCGTCGTTGGACTCGCTTTGCACCGAAAAGCGTACCAGGGTCTATGGTCTCTAAAATTATCAAACTATATGTCTACGAATTTGTTTTGACGATACGAACCCAACCGTTTGTCCAAAGTTGGATTCCGATGGGTCGTGCACAAAATCGCCCGTTGTATCGGGTCGCGGGCCCGCCAAAATGGCATTCCGGTCGATCTTCTCAGAATCGGACCAAACATGGCATACAGGACTAGAACAATGATATGGTCCTGTTGGTGCAAGTTTCGTCTCGAGATGACGAACGTGCACGAAGTAAGGGTTTTATAAACAATTATTTTCAATAATTGGAATATTTTAGTCTATATACTTTTGTAAATAGTTTTGGTTATTATTATTTAGCCACCGAATCTAATTATGTTGTATAACAAGGTATGAGCAAATAATGGTTACTATTTAGTTAAATTCATATTATATATTATATAATGATTTAGCTATTTATTTAACCTTAATAACCACACACAGATATAATATAAAGGTTGTAAGGATTGGTTGTAAATTAGCTATTGATAGGGGCTTGTGCATAAATATTACCTTTAATTCAAGTTGTTGTTGCACTCATATTTGCATGAAAAACTATGCATATGGTTCCTCTCCCTGTGGAAGACTCCATTTCTTTGCAAACATAAATAGGACTCGTGGGCAATCTGTAGGATCTTTAAGAAGACGAATTCCATGGCGCAGATCAGAGCTCTCTCTCAATCTTGGGCATCTTCGCTTCCCGGAACCCCCGATCCCGACTTGTTTTCCCTCTCCCAGACCACCATGAACTCCACGAAGTTCGGATTGGAGAACATCTTCTGCACCACCACCGAAGCTGGCCCTTCGATCTAGTTCTACTACAACAATGTCAATACTGGCTTCCTTCACGATTGATGGTCGAGGTAGTTGGCAGAGGAGTACAATAGTTTTGTCGAGGTCGCGAGCTTTGTTCTAGGTGGCGTGGGTCCCATAGCTCGGCCATGTGCGCTCAACGGAGTCGACATCCGATGCTTCGTGCGGCGTCGATCTACAAGTCGATGACCACTTGTAGTTGCGGCTGGGTTTGCGACGATTTCGGGGCTATGTGGTTCGGTGCTCGATTGTTGCGGCCTAGGGATCGCCGACAGGAGTGCTACTAGGGTGGTGCGCTCTAGCATGAGCTCGAAGGTCGCATGGAGTAATGATATACGGACAGCAGAGGGGACGCGAATGATCGCGCGACGGAAGGCTGTCGCACGGCCGTGAAGACGCGGCGCAGGCGTTGACCACGGCTATCTCAGGGGGCGTGGGGAGTTACAGTTGTGCTATTCACGCATGGTGTTAGCCATGCGTCGGTGGCTGCTGCTCCTTCTCATGTGATGGTGAAGGTTCTGGATTCCTAGCGTTTCGTATTCCTTATATAGTAATAGTTACTATGGTATAATGGGCCGGGTTCGACATTCAGAACCCACATTAGAAGTTGGGCTTTGCTATTTTAAGGGTTTGCTTTGGGTTGGTCTTGGTTTAGGAGGTATGGAAAATTTTGGGCTATTGAAAGGAAAAGGGAAAATAATAGATGGGAAGAGCTTTGGCATTGCTTGTGGGCTAGTACAAATATTTGGCTAAGTAAACTAATAGGACAAAATAATGGTTGTCGCTTAGTTGGTGAAATTGTTAGGGAAGATATAATAGAGGGTTTGAGCTTGACTATAAAAGGAATGAAGAATTATTTTATTGGGCTTAAAACCCAAAATATGTACAACAAACAATTTATCCTATATGGCATTTAGGCCCAACAATAATAAACTTTGCAACAGGCTCTCAAGTCCCAAATAATTAAGTAGGTTACCAATAGGCTAAGCTCGGTTGTGGCTTTATACATAGGCATATGGAAGTAGAAATTTATAATGAGGACAGTGATGTGTGGCCTGACAAGGCTTCAAGAAAAAAAAAAAAAAAAAAAAAAAAAATATATATATATATATATATATATATATATATATATATATATATATATATATATATATATATATATATATATATATATATATATATAGTCCATAAATGCCAAGTGTACAAAATAACATTTTAAGAAATTTATTTATCATATTTACAAGCAAAATATTAATTAAATTGCCATATATATATATATATATATATATATATATATATATATATATATATATATATACATATTTACATGTGTATATAGTCCATAAATACCAAGTGTACAAAATAACATTTTAAGAAATTTATATATCATATTTACAAGCAAAATATTAATTAAATTGCCATCTACATTTATCATATATATACCTATTGCATATATAGAGTATATTTATACTCAATAATATATAATTCAATATTAGTATATAGGTATTTAACTAAGACTATACGTGCCTGAATTTAACTTGTTAATTCCAAAATTCTAAAAATATTGTGGGACATGTTATCACATTTTCCCCAAAATAACATATCCAGTAAATACCAATTAATATTGATATTATATATACATAACAACTATTCTAAATAAATATTTATATAATTCTAAAAATTGTTTTCTAATTCAAAAAAAAAATTCAAGAATTTCGGGAAGAGGGGTTATAAGCCGCCACCCCCCCCCCCCCCCCACCTCTCCTACTGCTGCTGTCGTTGCACCTACTGCTGTTGTCGCTGCTCCTACTGCTGCTGCCGCTGCCCCTACTACTGCTACAGCCTCCTACTTCCCCCCCCCCGATGCAAGCACCCCTCCCCCCGACGCAAGCACCCCCCCGACGTTAGCTAACCACCCCCTTTCCTGCCTCCACCCCCAGCTGCTCCTGTCGACCCCCTGCTACTGCTACTGCTACTTCTGCTCCTGCCGACCACCCTCCACACCCTGCCGACCCCCACCCTTTCTGTCGATTCCCTCCAACCCACTGCCGCCGACCCCTTCCCCCCTTCACATCAGCCGACCCCCACTTCCATGGCTTAAAACCCTAACCCTTTCCCCTTACATCAGCCGCCGCCCAACCCCTCCAAATCCGAACTTAATTTCAAAAATAAATATAAAAATATAAAAAAATAAAAAAAAAATTGGGATTCTTAGAGGGCAAACATATGTTTGCTGGAACCTCTGACTCTCAATGATCATTTCAGAAATTTAAACAAAGAGCAAACATGTGGTTTGTTTTGCATGAATCTTTGTTTCTTTCCTTGATCTTCACACCAGGATCCAACAGAGGTTAACATGGATTATCTCTTTGTCCTGGCTTGTGATTCAAACTCTCTCCTTCCTATGTGCGTGTGCCGGTTCTGGCTCCATTTTTAGCGCATTGGCAGAGTTGCTGTGATTTTCAAGTTGGAAAGAAATAAATCGACAGTGGAATCAGGACTCCTGAAAGACGGCAGAGTCTACGGCGAATAGCAGTACCACAGATACTAGTGTCAACAACACACTAGCGGGACCAACAGGCACTAGCACGACGATTTCCTCTATTCGACTTGTCGAATGACGGTTGGAAGGGCCAGAGGGCTACTCGACATAGAGAAAGAAGGTCGAGAAGATGCTTCGTGGAATGCGGTTGTCCAAACACCTGACTGACAATCCTCCAGCAGAAGATGATCCCATATTTGAGAAATAGGAGACATATGATAGTCGACTATTTACACAGTTGATGAATTCAACGAAAGCATCGGTGGAAGACATGGTTCAGAATACAGACTCAGTGAAGGAGTTATGGGAGGTACTGGCAGCGGCGTTTGATGGAAAATGTGATTTGTCTTGTATCTATGACTCGGTCGTTGGTGTATATCGAGCAAATCAGGGAGACAAATCTCATAAAGATCATTTTCGGGCCATCGAAGCTATGTCTGATAAGATCGATCGCGTATTACCACTTACGTCAGATATTAATGAAGCAAGGGCTCAACGTGAGCAACTTCATGTCATGGCTTATCTTGCCTCTCTCTCCATCCTGATGCGGACTCCGCTCATTCTCATATTATTGTTGGATCTAAAGTTTTGTCACTGTTGGAAGCACACTATCGTGTCCTTCGGGCAGCAAAAGTAGTTGAGAACACTCCAGGTGATACTCCTGCTCATCATTCTGCTCTTGGTGCAGCTCGTACAGGATTTCTTGGTGGTCGTGGTGGCCGACGTGGTGGCCAAAATGCTGGTCGGGATGGGGGACGTGGCAATGGCGATCGTAAAGGAGGAAGACCATGCACTTGCTTTAACTATGGTGAGCTAGGCCATTTCTATTGGCAATGCACTAAATCACCTGCTGCTAATATCACAACTGATGCTCCTGATGATGGTGTCTGATCTATTCAGATGACTTTGGACTCATATACAGAGTTCCTTGATTTCTAGGTTCAACGTAATGGTGAAGCTTCCACGTTTGGATCCACAGCCGGATACTCAGTAGCATGCATAGTAAAACCTAAGCAGTAGGCAATTGACTCTGGTGTGTCCTCTCACATAACTGGTGACGCAAGTATAATACAGGATTATGTACCTGTCCGTCGTGTTTCTGGCATTACTTTTGCTAATGGAGGTTCTCTGACAGTCCGAGGACGTGGAAGTGCCAGTCTTTCTTCTGGACTGTCACTCAATTTTGTATTACTTACACCTGGGAACCCGTTCAGTTTAATTTTTATTAGTCAAATTACTCGTGAATTGCATTGCTCGGTAAGCTTTCTTTTCTGATGGTTGTATTTTTCATGACCTAAAAACTGGGAAGACTATTGGTAAGGGGCATGTGGCTAGAGGCTTGTACCTGTTTGACGCACCTTCTTCCGTTGTATGCGCCGGCATAAAACTCGATCCTTTCGAGTTGTATTATCAGTTAGGCCATCCATCAACCCAAGCTCTCCAGAAAATATACCCCTATTTAGATATCCTCGCTTCTTTTTATTGTGAGCCGTGTAGTTTAGCTAAATATCACTGGGTTCCCTATCCGATGAGTCAAAATAAAATTGCTTCCGCTCCTTTCGAGTTGGTACATTCTGATATATGGAAACCTTGTCCGATTGAATAGTAATAGGTTTTAAGTACTTTGTTACTTTTATTGATGATTACTCACGTTTCACTTTTGTTTGTCTGATAAAAAAGCTTTCTGGATTGTTTAATATTTGGTACAATTTTCATGTCGAAATAAAATACAATTTGGTATTCCAATCAAAAAATTTCGGAGTGACAATGGTCGTGAGTATTTATCTCGTGATCTCGATAGTCATTTGGCCCGCAATGGCATCATCTACCAAACTTCTTATGCGTATACACCACAACAAAATGGTGTGGCCGAGCGCAAGAATCGCCATCTCTTGGAAACAACAAGTGCTCTTATGTTTCAAGCACGTACTCCTAAGAGATTTTCGTCGGATGCGGTTCTTACTGCTTGTTATCTTATTATCTGCATGCCATCGTCAGTTTTCAATGGTAGCACTCCCTTCTCTCGACTTTTTCCCGGACGAGAGCCATTTCCTCTGCCTCTCAGAATCTTTGGTTGCTTATGCTATGTTTGGGATACCCGACCAACTCTTTCTAAATTAGATCCTAAGGCAATACATTATATTTTCCTTGGGTATCATAAAGTTCAGAAAGGGTATCGATGTTATTCTCCTGTCATAAAGAGATATTTTTTCACTTGGGATGTTACTTTTGTAGAAACTGAATTTACTCAACTCCCACAATCAACGGGTCCGGCTCCTCTAGTGTATCCAGAAGAGGATTTTCTGTTATTTCCTGATCAAACACAACAGCCCCCCGTACGGGTGCCCTCTCTTACCAAGCCAGTTTTCCAGACCGATGGTCTGCATACACCAATTCAGTCAGTACCGACATCGCCCGCAGAATCATCCTCCTCCGGTTCCACCAGCAGCTTCGGCTCCAATGAGTTGTCTCCACCTGTTCCACCAGTAGCTCCACCGGTTCTGCCAATAGCTCCGACGGTTCCACCTCCAGAACGTTCTCGTCGTACCTATCGTGGTCATCCCTTATATGTTGATAGCTACAAAGGACTTATCAGTCAAACACAGTCTCTGGTGGCTACTATTGATGGGATTCTGATTTCCAAAAATGCTGAGGACGGACTTCAACATCCTAGTTGGCGTGCTGCTATGAATGATGAGATGAAAGCTCTTCAGGAGAATCATACTTAGGATTTAGTCGACTTACCTATTGGTAAACGTACAGTAGGTTACAAATGGGTGTTCACGATTATGGTGAAACCGGATGGCACTCTTGATCGACTAAAAGCTCGTCTAGTGGCCAAAGAATATTCTCAGACATATGGTGAGGATTACTTCGAGCCTTTTCCCATGTTGCCAAAATGACATATGTTCGTGTCTTAATGGCCTTGGTTGTTCGCTATGACATATGTTCCTGCTTCAGCTGGATATCAAGAATGATTTTCTCCACGAGGACCTTGATGAGGAAGTATATGTATTGCAACCTCTCGGGTTCGTTGCAAGGGAGGGTAAAGTGTATCATTTACGAAATGCCCTCTATGGTCTAAAGCAATCACCTCGTGCATGGTTTGGTCGGTTTACACATGTTGTTACTCAGTTTGGTATGTGTCAATCAAAGAAGTACCATTCAATTTCTATCGACACACATCTGTTGGAAGGATACTCCTTGGTGTCTACGTTAATGATATTGTAATCACGGAAGATGACACCATGGTATTGCAGGCCTCAAGAAGTTTCTAGGCGAACAATTTCAAACCAAGGATATGGGATCCTTAAACTATTTCTTGGGCATTGAGGTCCCACGAAGTAAGTGGGACATTATAATGCCCCAGAGAAAGTATGTGCTGGACAAACTAAATGATGCAGGCATGATGCAAGCGAAAGGAGCAACCTCACATATGGATCCAGGGGCAAAGTTGCTTCCAGACGAAGGGGTCCGGATGACCAATCCAGATCAGTACCGTCGAGTAGTTGGAAAACTCAACTACTTGGCGGTCATGACTTGTTCGGACATTTCTTTTGTAGTGAGTGTTGCAAGTAGATGTATGGCTTCTCCAAAAGTTCCACACTGGCAGGCAGTTCTCAGAATCCTGTGTTATCTAGTCAAGAATATAGGAAAAAGAATTCGAATGGAGAATAATGGACACACTCATATTGAGTGTTTTACTGATGCTGACTAGGCAGCAAGTCTGACAGATAGATAATCTATATTTGGCTACTCAGTATTTATTGGCAGAAATCTAGTGTCATGAAAGAGCAAGAAACAAAGTGTGATAGCACGCTCAAGCTCAGAAGCAGAATATCGAGCTATTACGTATGGCACATCAGAGATATTATATATGAAGCATCTTTTACAAAAACTGGGAGAAGACACATGATCGCAAGCGGCAGATTTATGGTGTGATAACCAATCTGCTATACACATTGCCACCAACCCAGTATTTCATGAACAGACGAAGCATATTGAAATTGATATCCACTTTGTTCGTGATGAATATACAAAGAGAGTGATAAAGTTTCAATATGTACGGACCGACGATCAGATAAAGGATATCATTACAAAGCCTCTTTTGGGTCCTCGGGTTCAATTTCTATGTAACAAGTTGGGCATGATTGACATCTATGCTCCAGCTTGTGGGAGGGTGTTAAGTGTTATATTAGAGTTACTAGTTAATGGACTTTAGTCCCACATTGCTTAGAATAATATGAGAGGGGCTAGCCTCTCCTATATATATGTAGTCTCTCATCAATAATAAACTATCATATTATTTCCAACTCTACAGTAGCAGTAGGATGCAGATTTAAGATGCAGATTCTTCTAACATGAAACATGTAAACTCATAGCAATAGTATTTTGCGTATCGACCAAAGTTGACGTTGATTATCAAAATCAGGTGTGATCATTAACCAATGGACCAACAGGTAATACACACTTATGCACCCATATGTGCAATATATATTCACACACACATATGTTACTATACTTACACTCATACACTAGTGTACCCCTAGGACACACACACACACACACACACATACATACACATATATTATATATTTTATATATTTTGTATATTTTGTATATTTTATATATATTATATATATATATATATATATATATATATATATATATATATATATATATATATATGAAAACTTGGTGGTGAAACTTTTCAATTCCTAAAATACCCTTGAGTATTTTATAAACATGATGTTATTATGTCAACTTGCATGTCATTTATATTTAAGAGTCAAAGCAATAAAGTTTGCATTCAAGTTTCCTTTTTTCCATACAACTTTTAATGTTCCAATGATAATAATTTTTTCTATCCTAACCATTTTTCAAAGATTGTTATTTTCAATAGAAAATTTAAAAAAAGAGCAAAATTTGTACTTCGAATATGTTGGTATTGTAAAAATAAAGCACACACACATGAATAGTCACATGGAAAAGGCACAAAGACGACAACTGACCTTATAATATTCTAATTAAAATACGTGCAAAGCACGTACATATATATATATAATTAATATATATATATATATATATATTATATATATATATATATATATATATATATATATATATATATATATAAAAATATATATATATATATATATATATATATATATAATATATATATATATATATATATATATATATACATGCCATTATATGAGTAGGCAGACAACACATGTGTGTGTGTGTGCACACATACACTCTCATGATGTCCATACTATATCCACATGCACACACATTGCAATTTATCAAACACTTGGTGTGCACCACGCTAGTATCATAATAAAAGTCCAATATTCACGTGATATGCCTAAGATACTCTACCAAACCTTGTCCGAACCTAACCAAAATACATGAGCAGGCCTAAAATGATAATTAGAGGCTAATTACGGTGGTGTCTAGCTTGTGTAATGTGTCATATAAAATTGGACATGTGTGTCACAAGCGTCGGAGGTGAAAACCCTAAATCGACTATGTGTCGTAGAGTATCATGACACGACCTATCCGTATCCATTTGTGGACACGTAACTAGCCACACACAAGAAAAATAAACCTAAATAGGCCTATCAATCCATATGACAATCACTTGGTGCACCATTCTCGGATTTTTCGAAAAATGTCATAAAAATACTATATAACTTTCCCCAAAGGGGTCATTATAGCCTAGTTCTTCCTCCTATAGGTACCCCTAGTCCATGGGTGGGTTCCTAATGGTCCAATGCATGTAGTAGAGTCTAGAAAAGAGGGAAAAGTTAGATTACCTATTAGGAGATGGATTTCCAATGCAAAGCCCAATAGACACGATTAGGACATAAACTCCTAGTCCAAGCTCCCTCTCCTTGGATCTCCAATACTCTAGGCCTTCATGATGGTGAGGATGAGTGGAATTGGATGAGGATTGAGTGGAATTGGTAGAAAATTGGGTTAGCTTAGGAAAGAAGAAGCTTTGAGAAAAAATAAGGCTAATGAGTGAAATAAAATAAATGGATGCCTAATTATAAATTATCTCTTATAGTAAGGTTTTGTTCATGCCAAAATATTAAGTTTGTCCCTCTCCATTTGTCATGAATGGAATCTAATTAACTAAAGGAAGGAATCTCTACAACTAAAAAGAATATTTCTTTTATGATAACTAAACTTAATTAATTCTAATTGTAAAGTCATGACTAATAATAAATAGCACTAACACTTACAAAATTCAATTGGCTAGCCACTAACTGACACTAATATAATTCTAGGCAACCACTAATATAGAATAATATATATATTAAAAAAATAATCAACCTAAAAAATTACCAAAATATCCCTAGGTTGGAAAGTGGAAGTTACAATCCTACCCCCCTTAGAAAAAAATTTGTCCTCGAAATTTAAGATAAAAGCAGGGCACGAAATAAAGAATAACTCATGTTCCAAAAGATAGGTATCACTCATATATCTCTTCTCCTCCTATTCTCATAATTCTTACTATGGTCAAGCCGTCCCCTTTCAAATCATGGTCTTAAGAAAATCTTATCTAAAATCATAAAACATACAATTCTATTGAAAAGAACATCCAAGATTACCAAACATGCATGTTTATGGTCTCCACCTATCACGATATTACAGTCCCTATCAAGGGTTACTACTAACTATACTATAACACGATATTACTAATACAAACTATAAGATACTAGGAATCACGCAGATCAATAGATAGAAATGAAAGAAAATAAGAAGATCAGAACAGAACCTGCTAACCCATTATATATAGCATCGGTCCCCTCGACCGTCATCGCAAAAGCCATGCCCTGTTGGGGTGTCTCCATCTACTCGTACAGGGCAATTTGTTGTGCCAAGGTAGCCTAGCTGGACCCCTCTCTCACTGACTTAGACGCCTGCACTCCCACTCTCATGATACTTCCTTACAATATCCTATATTTAATATCACACTGATACACCTAGCCAATATTATCACCATTAATAACACTCACTAATACTAAACTGATACACTACACCTATCACTTATTACTCACCAATCCTGATACATCTTGGCCACTTGCACCTTCTAGGTACCCTTGGTACACTGTCACTAACTCCATAACTATACTGATCGTATGCTTGATACTATTGGATACCAATTGTTAACCATACTCTGACACAACCTATCTACAAATTACTAGCTACTACACTATCCAAAGAAGCTGCCTCGAAACTAATGAAGGTGAAGCCCCATGAGGAACTGAACTACAGGAACTAAAGATATCTCTACCCTAAGCTAGTAGGGTGATGGAACGGAACTCAATGATAACAAAGTGGAATGATAGGGACAATATGTTAAGAACTAATTAAGATATAATCTGATAACCATACACGTCTATTTGAAATAATGTTATCCAGAATTCTCACCACGCCAGTGTTTCACTTAACAAAATGCCAGGAAAAATTGGCTTTTGAAAATAAAACGAGAAAAAGTACAAGAAGTACAAGTTTGATTCTGGAAAAGTATTGCTATGGAAGTCTGATCTGTAAATGATCACTTTGTTCCTTGGACCATATGATGATGATGAAGATCGCTGCTTGAAGTTGAACAACCGGAAGAACTAAGTCACCAGAAAGGTATCGACGCACTTGGGCACTGATGGCGAGGCCGAATGCTTTCCTGCTTTGCTTCACTCTGTTCTGGAAGAAAGGTTGAAGAAGAATGCTCTGGAAGATCAAAATCTCTAAGTTCTGATCTCTGTATTCTTTTCTGTCTCTGTCTGTGTGTCTCCTGCTTTGAGAAAAATAAGTCTATTTATAGACTTGGGCTCTTGTGCGTAAAAACTCAGCGAAAGTTCCGTCTTTACGCCAACAACCGCCACCCACGACCAAAGTCATCCTCTGTATACGTTGACACGTGTCCCATCATTTCATTAAGAATAGGATGCACGTACACACGTTCTTCGGGATGTGTGGCATAAAAGCCATGTAGGCAAACCACGTTCCAAGCTGGTCAGAAAGAATAGGACGTAAAAATAGCCCCAATGTACTCTGAGCGTAAAGCAGTAGACTAGGCGTAAAATAGCCCCGATATAGACTTCTCGCGTAAAGTGGTTGTTAAATAACCTTCAGCGTAAAAGTAGCTCAAATAGACTTTACGCACACGTCAACTGTTGAGCGTAAAAGCTCGTATAGTCTTCTGCGTAAAAGAAGCCATAGCGTGAGCGTAAAGTAGCTCAATCCACATACTAAACGACAACATTAGTCTCTGTGTAAAAACAAATCCCTTTGAATTATGTGATATATGCCATCATTAATATCTCCATGTCAGAGTTTGCATTAAATGCGAGACTTGACAGCTTTGTCCAGCGTAAAAGTGGCTGGTCTGTCCTTGGCGTAAAACCATGGGTATAGACCCGAGCGTAAAATGATCAGCCTGCTTTATGCGTAAAGTGATTAGCCTTGTCTTGGGCGTAAAGTATTTAGCCTCTCTGCGGAGTAAAGTAGATCAATTTGAGTGGAATGATCTATCACTTTGACTCTTTCTTTGAAGCACTTTTTACGCTCCTACAAGACCCCCTTCAAAGTTTTCAAATATCTCCAAAATTTGGAACACTTTGAACAGAAGCGTAAAAATTGAGTTTTGACCAGTCAGCGTAAAATTCGGGATACGCAACAGTCATCCGCGTAAAAGCGGAGATATCCAACAGTCGGCGTAATTTTCAATAGTGTCGGTCAACACTTAACCGTCACAATGAATTTCTTTCTCGAAACTTTCGAATGCCTTTTCCCTTTCCCGAGTTTGCATTAATAATGAGCAGTTTCCAACGAGAAATATGAAGAGTTGATTTTAATTATATAAATAAGAAGAAATTCTTCACTCTTGTCATTCATTCCTCATAGTGACATGGCGCCCAAGAACGAGATTACCAACAAAGAGGCTTCGAGCTCCAGGCTTGATTTTGAGCGAGCATACAACCTTTTAGAGTGCTTTGGACTGACTCCAGCAGTCTTCAGTCGCATCGATGGCGGTCCTTCAACTGCATATGAGGGAGCAGGAGATGTAGAGGCATTTCTTAATCTGATGCGTCGTACCGGGATTCGCAATATGCACGAGTTAGGTGCCTCCCTTCGTCAGCCCAACGAAGGAGACGAAAAATAATGTTTTATGTATTGTGACTCTTTTATCTGTAGGGGCCACTCCCCCCTTATAAATAAAATTTTGATGTTGATCTCATCTGTTGATGTACAGAATTGTTTAATCACTTCTTTTGACTGCTTCTATGGTTGTTAATTTCCAAGAAACAAACCAACACGTGGCATCTGTCTTGTGGTCATGAGAGCCCTTTAATAGGATCTTCTTCCGAAATAAACTCACACCAATAGTTTCTTCAATCTTTATAAATAGTCGAGAATGTTTCATATATTCTCATTCTCATTCCTCTGAAGATAACTTTTTGCAACGTCGTTCTCCAACAAGTGATAATGGCGATGCTTTCCAACAGTGTTTATTTGTACGCCCAGTCATCAGATATAGATTCAACTACTATTAGAGCAAAACTATTTGACTTAAGTGGTAAGTCCGATCGTAAGCAATTATCTGCCTTCGAATTTTTTATTGAAAACAGCTGCTCATGAGCATAAATTCTTGACGAGCGTAAAGAGCCTTGCTAATGAAGTGCACATGAAGCAACGGCGTAGAAGCCTTGTTGAATGGTGGTACACCTGAGATACGCTAAAAACCTTGCTGAAGCACTAGCATAAAAGCCTTGCTGAATAGTGATACACTTGAAGCACTGGCGTAAAAGACATTGTTGAATAGTGATACACCTGAAGCACTAGCGTAAAAAGCCTTGTCATCTGTTTTTAGTTGGCGTTTAATATGCATCTAATGATACTTCTGTTGTTTTCTGCAGAAGTTTGGCTGAAGAGCTTTTCCAGAATCGACATTGGTGACTTTAACGCTGTGAAGAGCGTTCTTCTGACATCAACATCAGGGAGCTCATGTGCTTTTGACACGCAAATCAGACAACTCAGAACTTTTCGTGGGATAAAAGGGGCTTCCTCTGTTGGTAGGAAGAGCCTTTTTACACGGAGAGTTGGATGGTGGAGTCAACTCTATCCCGAGAAATCGGGTAGTAGAGTTCCTTTCACGGCAGGACTAGGAATTGTATCCCAATGCTGGATACATTCCTATCTCCTCTGGAAGGCCGCCCCTACTCCACCAGTTGTATTGGCAGCAACACGTCTTTTGGGCTGCCATACTTTGGGATTCTCCTCTCGTCTGAGAGAGAAGACCAGAGTTTGATTCCTACTGTTCTGGTCGCCACTGAGGCTCAGACAGCAAGGAATTGACACCAA
The DNA here is from genome assembly GCA_029216955.1 of Iris pallida. NCBI lineage: Eukaryota > Viridiplantae > Streptophyta > Magnoliopsida > Asparagales > Iridaceae > Iris > Iris pallida. The sequence goes on from JANAVB010034420.1 coordinate 18,750,842, forward strand.
CAACGAATCCGACGAAGAAGATCCGAAGAAGAAATAGATCTCCATTAGGTTATCGTTGTGTGTATAGAATGAAAATCCAAGATGTAATAGATTTCCATTATGATTTGTAAGAAAGTCTAAGAAATATAATAGACTTTTATGATATGAGAATGGAAATGATAATTCTTCTATGCTCAATGATTTGTATCTATCTGGATATAATATGGACATGATAGATAAATGAAATCTTGTTTTCTGTTTTAGAGTATATAATACTATCAGAGGTAATATGGACATAACAGTATATATGAACTCAAAAGAAAATTAGATTAATATCTATGCAGAGGTCAAATAGAAATGATAGATAGGAAAGGTAAGTAGATTTAGTATTTATCCAGAGGTCATGGAAACATGATAAATAACGAATCCCACTTTCTAATCAATTGATAAAATAGAAGATATAAAATCCCTCTCCCAGGAGACAAGAAATCAGCTTAACCAAACCTTGGTAGCTGGGGAATAGAGAGACAGATGTCATGAGTATATAGGTCCATATCAATGTATGAATGAATCAACATAACTTTCAGGAAAAGAAAACATTGATTCAATTCCATAATTAAATGGATGAACCTGATAAAACGAACGGACATGCCTTTTCGGAAATGAAAGGTTATTTTCAATTTCAAAGACCGGTTCATTAATAATCCTCCTCTATAAATAGGTGAGAACTCTCTATAATCATTTATTCTTATTTCCATTCCTCTATTGGAAATGTCTTCCGAGGATGTACAGCAAAAGAATGAAGTCTCCAGGAACATTGATGACGTCATTGAGACATGCCCCGCTGAGCCAATAGTGACAGGCCCGACTGAAGTAAACAACAGCTCTTCTACGCTCAAGCCACCCCAAGACATCCTTGCTTTCTTAGTAGAGCCAGGGAAAACTCCTGAAGAAGAAGCGCTGAGGATGGCTGCCTGCAAGTTTTTTATAACTCAGGCAACGATGCCTTCTATGCATTGGCTAACTATGTATTCAATAAGAAAGGGAGTGGCCCTCGTCCTTAATCTTTATCTTGAACAAAAATAATAATAAAAGAAACTTTATTTTCATTCTGTCTTTTTTTTTATACATAGTATTTCTTAAGAAATTTGCCATTGATTGGCATCATGAGTAGATCTCCATTGGGCTTTGATAACCGATAGGCGCCATTGGAAAATACGGACTCAATTACATAAGGGCCTTCCCATTTTGTTTGGAATTTTCCTTTGCTTTTATGAGTCATCACCATCGGTCTTCGAACAGCTAATACCAGTTCGCCAACCTTGAATACCCTCTCTTTAACTTTACGATTGAAAGTTCGAGATATACGGGCTTGATATAGCTCAATATGCTGTTGTGCTTGAAGACGCTTCTCATCCAATCCTTCAAGTTCTTGGAGTCGTAAGCGATCATTATTCTCTGTAGTTAGCTCATTAGCAATAGCTATTCGTAGAAATGGGATCTGGATTTCCAAGGGAAGAACAGCCTCACATCCATAAACCAATGAAAATGGTGTAAATCCAGTAGTAGTTCGGACTGTTGTTCGATAAGCCCATAAACATTCTCCAAGTTTCTCATTCCAATCACGTTTATTAGAAGAGACAAACTTTTTGAGAAGTTTGATGATCGTCTTATTGAAAGCTTCGGCTAAACCATTAGCAGCTGGATTATAAGCCGTAGAAGCCAGATTCTGAATTCGATTCTTATCACAGAACCGATAAAATGCCTGACTGGCAAATTGCGGACCATTGTCATGAATTATTCGTCGAGGAGTCCCGAAGCGATAAATGACATGGTGCTTGATGAAGCTGATCATATTAGATGTTTTCACTTCAGCAAGGGGAACTGCTTCTGTCCACTTAGAAAAGTAATCGGTTATAGCTAATATGAATCGATGTCCCTTGACAGAAGGAGGGTTAATATGACCAATGATATCCATATTCCAAGCTTCGAAGGGCCAAGAGGCTGCTGTAGGATGTAGAAATTCAGACGGCTGATGAATAAAATCAGCATGAATCTGACATGCTTTACATCTTCTGGCATAGTCTACAGCATCTGCTATCATAGAGGGCCAATAATACCCCATTCTTCGAATGTGGTCTTGTAATTTAGGACCTGGTTGATGAGCACCACAAATACCATCATGAGCTTCCCGCAGCGTTTGTTTGGCATCACTTTCTGAGAGACAGCGCAGCAAGAGTCCATCATATGAACGACGGTATAGCATATGCAAAGACGAATCATAATAGAATCTAAATGATCGTCTCTTGATTGATGCAGCTTCTTTAGGATCTTCAGGCAAAATCCCATGAACTGCATAATCAATGAATGGAGTTCTCCAATCCTCTGCTGGGAACTTGACTCTGTGACATAACTTTGTTCAATATGCAGATTATTCTTCACACAGAATAAGTCTCGGTCCAACAAAGTAATTGTATTTTGCCTTCGGATTGGGACAGCCAAGTCTGCAGCTAAGCTAGCAAGAGCATCAGCCTCCATATTCTGAGAACGTGGTATAAATTCAATGAAGAATCCTTTGAATGAAAGGACCAACTCGACTACCACCTGATGATAAGGAATGAGATCAGGATTTCTGACTTCATAAGTCCCTCTAACTTGATTAACAATTAGTTAAGAATCTCCATAAGCTTCTAAGAACTCAATATCCAACTGTTTTTGCTACTTGGAGACCAATCAATAGAGCATTATATTCTGCTACATTATTGGAGCATGGTTCATTGAGAGAATAGGCACGGTATATAACCATTTTGTCAGAAGAAACCAAGAAGATTCCTACCCCAGAGATAATATTGCCTTTAGGTCCCACTCGTGACGCTCCATCAAAATATAATTGCCATATGTCATTCTTCAAAGTCATGTTACAATCCACGACTTCATCTGGAATATCCTCATATAACTTCGATGTTTTCGGTATAGGGTGAGCAGCTAAGAAATCAGCTAATGCTTGACCCTTTACTGATTTTTGAGGTATATAAACCATGTCATAAGGAGTAAGCAACATCGCCCAGGTGGCTAACCTGGAGTTAAGAATGCTTGGTTTTCTCATCAATACCCGAATGAGATTTATTCTGGAGATGACATGAATAGTCTGTCCTGTCACATAATGTCTTGTCTTTTGGACGGCAAAAACCAAGGCTAGACATTCTTTTTCCACAGGAGTATACCTGTGTTCAGCTCCGACCATCATTCTGCTCAGATAATATATTGCCTGTTCATGATCCATATCGCTTTTCTGTGCGAGAAGAGAAATGGTTTTCCTACCACTGGAGGTACCAGAACAGGTGGATTTGTAAGGTATTGTTTAATATCATTGAAGGCTTTCTGACACGCTTCATCCCAAACAAATGATACACCTTTCTTCAATAAACAGAAGAAAGGTTGGCATCTCCCAGAGAGATTGGATATAAATCTTCTGATATAAGCAATACGACCCTGAAAGCCACGGAGTTCTTTCAGATTATGAGGAGGACGTATTTCAAGAATTGCTTTAACCTTATCAGGATCAACATGGATACCCTGAGAGGTAATGACAAATCCTAAAAACTTGCCACTAGAAACCCCTAAGAAAGACTTAGTAGGGTTCATTTTCAATTGATGCTGGCGCATCAATTCGAATACTGTCTTCAAGTCCTGGATGTGATCATTCTTTGACCGACTTTTAACAGCAATGTCATCTACGTAGCATTCAACTATTTTCCGTAGATGTTCTTGAAAGATATTGCTCATAGCCCGTTGATATGTAGCGCCGGCATTTTTAAGGCCAAACGGCATAACCGTATAGCAATAAACCCCAAGGGGTGTACGAAAAGCAGTATGCTTCTCATCTTCCTGATGCATTTTGATCTGATTGTATCCTGAGAATCCGTCCATGAAAGACATGCGTTCAAAACCACACGTATTGTCTATCATGACATCAGTAATTGGAAGTGGAAATTCGTCCTTTGGACAAGCTGTATTAAGATCTCGATAATCTATACAAACTCGGACTTTTCCGTTCTTCTTCATAACAGGAACAATATTGGCAACCCAATTCGGGTGTTGCTCTTCACGAACAAACCCACATGTAATCAATTTTTTGACTTCTGCTTCAATTACATCCATCATATCTGGTCTAAAATGCCGTTGCTGTTGTTTTACAGGCATGACATTCGGCAAAATATTTGGTTTATGAGTAGCAACTTTAGGATCTAACCCCGGCATATCCTCATAACTCCATGCAAAGATGTCAATATATTCTTTGATAAGTTTTATCAACTCTTCCTTTTCAACTTCGGACAGATACTTACTGATGAATATTGGTTTAGACGTAGTTCCTTCTCCAACATCAATCTGGATAACCTCATCTTCTGTAGGTGGCTGTCGCTGTTCAAAACGGAGTTCCCACTGAGTATCCATCTGTTGAGCCCAAGGATCATTCTCAAATGGCTCTGATTCACCATCAATTTGAACCATATTGACTGAGAATACTTGTCCAGATTCATCATATGAGGAATAAGACATATCGGATTCGACGAATTGAATTTCTTCCGAATCTGATGACTGCGAAGAGCTAGAAGAGAATTCTTCTTGTATATCGTCATTAAACATGTGAGACGGATCATATCCCAACCTATGACGAGTCTTCTGGTAAAACGGATCACTACACAATGGTAGTCGTCTACCCTTGCCTTGATTGAGACCTTGCATAGTCTTCAAATCATATCCCATGTTCTGGATAATCTTGATAGATTGTTGACTATACTTGTCAATTCGGATTTTTCCTTTGTCTTTATCTTTCAGCTCATCTGCCTGAGCAACAGAGATATTTCTAGCCAGACCAAACACGATTTGGCGCTTGTTTTTCTTACTAGACGGAACCACGAAATAAGATTCTTTGTGACGTCTAAAAGTTACGCAAGCTTGTGATGAAGCGGCTACAGGTAGAAGATAGGGAGAAGATGTCATGAACCTTTGAGCATAAGGTCCAACATCTACGTGAGGAGGAAAAGAATTTTCTTTATGATCAATGTATAAAGTTTCTTCTGGCTCTATGTCGCCTTTATATTGATGACTTTGCTTATCCGAAGATAAAGTCATTCTTTCGATAAACTTGACAGCCATATACTCGAAAAGGAAATCTTCATTGATGTCCAAAAGTACAGAATGATCAATATTTACATCATTTACAATCTGATTACTACGCTTCGGATTAATCAACAGTGGACCATTATCCATCTTCTGCGTAGATTTGCCAAGATTAACAATCAATGGTGGTTCTGGATCATTCATACAAGAAGTACGCCCTCTGACCTTGATCATAAAGGGTTGAACTTGGTTCTTAGCAGGAATATTTATTGATTCCTCGGATGAAGTTTGAGTTCTTCCTTTAACCTTGATTATCAAAGGTTGATCATTGACAGGTTGGGATTGGATTCATCCCTTGACTATGATCTTCAAAGGTTGCTTTTCTGGCAGATCTTCATTAAGAGACTGATCCTCAGTAGATGATTTATCCTCAGCTATGTCTGATATCTCTTTCATATGCTCTTGTTTATAAAGCCTTGAATCAGAAAAATAGGCTTCGACACCCTTGAAAGGATTGATATCAGCAAACTCAGTCTTCCCAACTCCTTGGAAATCCACATACTTGAAGCATTGGTGGAGAGTTGAAGGCACGATATTATGCTCATGTAACCATGGTCTTCCAAGAAGGATATTGTAGGATACGTCTGAGTTGATAACATAGAAGGTTACCATTGTTCGGAGATCGCCAATCTGAATCTGCAGACGAATCTTCCCCAGTGGTTTACTCTTGCCAGAGTTAAAACCGACTATCGTAGTACTAGTGTAAGTCAGATCACTAGTAGGAATCCTCAGGGGTCTTAGCATACTCTGAAGAATTATGCTAATTGAGGACCCATGATCAATGTAAATCCTATCAATTTCAGTAGATCCGATATACCCAGTATAGCACAGAGGTCTGTCATGTTTGTTATGCTTCAACAGCATATCTTCTTGCGTAAAGGTGATGTTGGGAATTGCTTCCATCACACTATGACATTGCGGACATGAAACTGGAGTATTATCAGGACTCTTGAGTTGAGCCAAGCATGAATCTGCTTGAAGTAAGGCTTCACTCAAAGTCTCTCTACTTTCTCTGGAAAGGCAAAGCAGTTCAAATATAGATAGTCTAGCCGGAGTATTGGCCAACTGAGCTAGAATATCAAACTTGTAGGGTTTCATCACTACCCCCTGACTGGAAGCAGACTTCAATGGGACGTCAAAACGTACTGCTTTCTGTTTCCCCTTTTCAACCACAGAAGGTTTAGCAGGAACAGGAGAAGGTTGAGTTGGTAGTGTTTCCACTACGTCTTCTGCTTCTTTAGAAGATCCCTCATAATCTTTGTGGTACTCTTTCCCAGATCTTGTACCAGCAAAAGTTTCTTTCTCAGACTCAGGAGAAGGAAGTACCATATTACAGGATTTAGTCTTCCCTTCCTTAGTCTTCTTCTTGTAAGGAGCTTCAGAACCCAATCCAACAGTGGAATTTTGATTTTGAATTTGTAAAGGAAGTCGTATTCCTTTATCGTAATTCAAACCTTCTGCCTTTTGAAAGTTATAACCCATCTTTTTCATGAGAAGGACAGATTGCTGACTATACAAGTGAGTGGGCAGCGGACTTTTAACGTGTGTTTCAACAGAAGAGAAAGAAGAAGGACCTTCTATAACCACAGGAGAATGAAGAATATATGTCTCTGTAGCTACGGGAAGAGAAGGATTCAGAATACGAGGAAAAATCCCTGTCGGAGCTTTTTTATAAGCAGCGAAGACTTGTTGTGCCCGGTATAAGGGAATACTATTCATGGCTAGCCACTGCTGATGAGTAAGCTTGAGCTTGGTAGGAGGAGCTAGATTTGGAGGACAGATGTTCAGTCCTCTCAATCTATCTTCTAAAGGAAAGCCGTCCCATAGCCGATCCAAGTCATCAAGATCTGGAATAACATGAGAAATCATGTTGCAGGTTTTGACTTTCTTACCCTTCTTGGATTTTGAAGTTTTACCTTCATTTTCCAACTCAGGCACTAAGTCAGAATGTACCCACATGATTTCACCATTCTTTAGTGTGAGTGGCAGCAATCCTGCATTTTCTTCTCTGGCAGGAGGGATATTCACGATCTTCATTGTCGCCTTCGGAATTGGGATAATTCTATCTGGGACTTGCTGTGGAGGAAAATCTCCGAACTGAAGAGAAACCATATTGGTCGTAACCGTATGGTCATCATTGGTTAAAGCAATAGCACCACCATTTATCAGCTCTTGGATTTTCTTTTTTAAGACATAGCAAGCACTGGTAGGATGATTAATGTATCTATGATAGATACAATATTTAGGATTATCAGTCAGATTCACCTCATTAGGCCTCTTGGGCTCCGGAATCTGAAGTTTGCCACTTTTTACCAGACATTGGAATATCCCTGCGATATCACTTTCGTCAAAAGAGTATTCTTCTTTTGGCCTGGAAGATTCTTGATTATTCGGCATCGTTTTGTTCTTGGAAAGATTGACCATAAGAGTATCTTTTCTTTTCACATTACGATTGCCAAAATTATTACCAGGATTACTTTTCTTCCCTTTATCTTCTGAAGCGAAAATCATTCCATGCTCACGAGCCAACCTACTATTGGTCTCGGCAGAAACTGCTGCTATGATAAACGAAGCCCAATCTGTGAATTGGGAACCCGTAAAGACAGCAATGGATGGTCGCAGATTCATCTTGCATGTATCAATCAACGCTGAATCTGGCATACCAGGGGGCATCTTTAGAGTAGCCTGTCGGAAACGTTCGATGAACGTCCGAGTATCTTCTTTCTCCTTTTGTTTGATTTCTATCAAGGAGGACATATTTATGTCCATACCTCCTTCATAGAAGCGGGAGAGAAACATTGCCTTGAATTCGTCAAAAGACAAAATAGAATTATCGGGTAAGCTACGATACCAGTCGTAAGCTGAACCCGTCAGGCACCCGATGAACACTCGAGTGAGAAGAGCATCATTTTTCGGCAAGTGCATAGTCATAATATCAAAGTAATTGATATATTGACTGGGAGACGCTTTTCCATCGAACAAAATCATAGATTGTGGCTTGAATTTCGGTGGAAAGGGTACATCATTCCAATGAGGAGGATAAGGTTGCTTAATCCCTAACCTCTAGAGCTGATCTTTGTGCCTCAAAATTTCAAATTGTGCTTTGAGCTCACGTACAGCTTGAATGGCTTCACTGGTTTGAGGAAGCACATTTGATTGAATAGCTGGATGTACCGTAACCCCCACTGGAGGTGGTACGTCATCAGGAATGATGGGATCTGGAGATGCAGAATTTTGATTAACAGCAGGCTCTTGAATATTCAAAGGTATTTCAGCCCCTTGACTATCTTGAGTTTGTGCTGCTACTGGTATCGGTGTTACTACTGCCGGCTGAGCTGTTTGCTGATTCAAAATTATCTGATGCATGCTTTGTACCATGTTAAGCATGTCTTTCAGTGATTGCTCCATGGCAGTGAGACGTTGTTCCGTATTAGCAGATGACGTCTCTGGTTCATCTCCAACAGCGTAGGATTCAACCTCTCTTGAAGATATAGAGGGATTAGTATAGAAGTATGAATCCATACTATCGGTATCAGACTCAAAAGATTGAGTACCCCCAGCTTCTGAATCAGAAGCCTGCAATTGTCTTTGTCTTCTTGATCGAGTATTCTGATATACTCCTTCAAAGGAATCAAGAAGTCTGTTGAACTGTTGTTGACCTGGAGTTTGGGACATATTCCGTCTTGGATGTCGTCCTCTGTTAGTATAAGATGCCATGTTGACTGATGCATATGACAGCTCATGTTCTTGGTCTTCAGCTTGATGTTGAGGCGAATTAAAACTTAATCGATCAAAAACTGACCGTTTTGAAGCCGAACAACAACAGTTGATCACAACCTGGTGATATTCACAATGATGTTTTTCTTGGAGGAGTGTCACCGGAGATTGTCTGTTCTTACGCTTTTACATTAGCAATTCACGTAAATCAGAAGGAACAGATGGAGTATTCTTCTTTATTACATTTGGGGTAGAAAAATGTTTAGTCCCTTGTGTATAAAGAAGATTATTGGCTGCATTCGCAGAACCAAACTGTACATTTTTACGCGTTTGGAGTTGTGTGCATAAATCTTGAGATTTTTTAGCACGAAGGACTCCATTTTCATGGCGTGTAATTTGTAAGTTTGGTACTTTGCGTAAAGCAGTATAAGAAGGTTGTTGGTGTAGGACAGAAGCCTTACCAACAACATTTTTATGTTGTACACGTTTAGGTATATTCACATTAGATGTAAAAACATCGTTGTGAATTTTATCTACACTGTCAAAGACAGGAGACTTACCTTTACACGTAGAGCATAAAAATTGGTTATCTACCATGTCACAGACGGAAGATTTCGTTTTATACGAGGAGCATAATTTATTTGGGCCTACCACGTCACCGACGGAAGACTGATTCTTACTCTCAGAAGCATTAACATTAGAGTCTGCCGCATTACAAATGGGAGACTTATGCTTATGCGTTGAGCGTAAAACATGGTTTTTACCCACTGGACGTAAAACCTGGTTCTTACGCAGTGGGCGTGAAACCTGATTATCTTCACCGTGACAGATGGGAGATAAGTTATCACACTTCGAGTGCAACTCTGAAGTAAGGACTGCCTCGTTACGAACGGGAGCCCCTACGACAGGAGTGGAAAGAATTCCCTTGTCATCAGAAACAACAGAGAGATCAGAAGCCACTTTGGATTTAGGAATCCAAACTTTTCGTGCTTTGCGAGACTTTTGAACATTGGAGCAGCGAGAACCACCCCCAGTTCGGAGCATTTCTTCATAGGCAGTCTAGTCGAAGTGCACAACCAGAGTCTTCTTGGTCGAACCGACCGAAACATCAACATATTGAGCAATTGCCTTCTCGTCAGAGGAGAAGGTAGCCCCCAGCAGAGTCGCCATTTTGTTTCACTTAACAAAATGTCAGGAAAAATTGGCTTTTGAAAATAAAACGAGAAAAAGTACAAGAAGTACAAGTTTGATTCTGGGAAAGTATTGCTATGGAAGTCTGATCTGTAAATGATCACTTTGTTCCTTGGACCATATGATAATGATGAAGATCTTTCTTTGAAGCACTTTTTACGCTCCTAGGCATAGCTGTAATAAACGATAGAGTCCATAACTAAGGTATATACCCCTATAATCATGTTATCTAGAATTCTCACCAAGCCAACCGGTATGGCTGCGAGAAACTCTAAATTTTGTAACTAAGATAAGTATACCCCAAATCAGGCTCTATGTCTTTACCACCCCAGTTAGTATAGCTGCAATAAACTCTAGACTACATAACTAAAGCAGATATTTACCTTTCACACTGTCCTCATCAAATATGTCATCAGAATATACCTTAATTTACTCCACAAAATTCATCTCGATACAAAATCAAAGTCAACAACGAACACCAAGAATCAATTTCAACAACGAACAAGGAAGAGTAGACAGAAACAAGTGGAAACATATTTTGAGATAGGGTTTATAGTGAGATTCTCAGGGGTCATCCCAAGAATCTCTCAAGGAGTCTATATTGTGATTGAATACTCTCTTATCCTAATATCATATTTTCTATATCCTAATACAGGCTTACAGTAGTACAACTAAGCCGTTGTACTACTACGATATCACTCTAATTGCGAACCCTGGCCTGCATGGGCCACCATAAAAATCTGTCACGACCCGCACCCGGTGTAGGGGCACGAGTACATAGGTACGTCCAGCCTACGCCGTAGCATCAACGGTAGAACGCTGTCTAGACAAATAGTGCTATATAACATGTCTAGGAATATATAAGTTATAATATGTCAACAATAATCATATCTCCAAATGGAGGACAGTATAATATCTGAAAACTCATACTCAATCACAGATAACTAAAGAAAGATAATGGCACTAATGATATACAGATATAAAATAATAAACAGGAGAAGTCCAGTAGCATAACTCAAATCCATAACATAGTCTAAGAGTCTAATATCTCAATAACTACATGTCTCCAATAAAATATAATATATCAAGTCTCATAAACTGGAGACAAATCCAGCAATAACGATGCTATCTAACTAGCATCCATCTAGAAAAAGCTAAACTACTCTGCCGGAGGATCCACTCCTTGGGTTTTCTGAGCACCGTAGTGCGTAGGACACATCCTCAAGCTCGTCAACTGAAGAAGAAGAAAAAATCCAGTCAGGATTGGAGCAAGTGCAAACATGATAACTATTCATAACATGATAGAAATTATATAACTATGAATAAAAATATAGACATACAATAAACAGGGTAATCATGAAGTGTGAAATAGTAAATGAAAAGTAGGCAGTAAACAAGTTAAGCATCATATGAGTGAGAAGAAACATGTGAAGGAATAAACCAACAACTACTAAGTATTTTGGAGATGCCACTTTCTATATGTGATCGGCTGATCCAACTATTAGTCATGGTCTATGTTATCCACGGTCTATCACAAAATACAATAATCACGGACTATTAGGTTAGATAACATATATATACCAAGGCATTTCCTTCCTGCCCGACTAGTAATCGTGAACTCAAGTCACAGAACGAAATATGTAACAGGATAAGTGAGATAAACACGGTAATCACGTTAGGCATGGAAATCACGAAACATCATAAACACAAAATAGAATCCGCAAATACTAATCACGTGTATCCAGCATGTCAATAAGCAAGAAACAGATATCTAAATCAATAAAATAAGGAAACTATCAGGGAATGAAAGAGATCATGGAATGTATTTGCTTGTGGCCCTGAGCAACGAGTCTGGATCGATGTCCAAAGTAGAGTCACAAAGACATAAATATGAAATATCAATATCAATTGGTGTTTTGGTGTGCTAAACATTGATATCTAAAGTAAAATATAATTTCTAGGTCAATTCTAGGTTATGGGGGTCAAATTAGGTCAATAATAGGTTTCTATGATCAAACTAGGTCAATTTACCTAAAAGATTGACTTTTAGGGTCAAACTAGGTCATACCTAGGTTTCTAGGTCCATACTTTGCCATACCAAGGTACTTTAACCTATACTAGACAATACTAGGCCTTACCTTACATAATTACCTATATTGTATACACATAGTCTATATGCATTACCTTACCCATTTACCCTAATACCCTAGGACATTACCTATTACCAATTTATGTGTCATTCCCATGCCAA
>JANAVB010034420.1:18768163-18793163 GCA_029216955.1 Iris pallida
AACTTTTGTTTCTATTTAATTGGAGCCCAGATATCCTGTCGAACCTATCAAGAATGTCTGCCATCTCCTTCATTCCCTCCTTGGTAGGCACCAAGAAGACCAATAGATCATCCACATAGATCAAATGCGAGACGTACGGTCAAACCTTCTTGTGAAGAGGACGGATCTTCTTTCAGTGGACCGCAACATCGAGCATGTAGGAGAGGTATTCCACAAACAACGTAAACAAATACAGAGAGAGCGGATCACCCTGGCAGAGCCCTTGATTACTTCTCATAAATCCATGCGGTTGGCCTTTCACTAAAATCGAGAAGGAGGCGGTAGTGATACATTCACGAACTGTAACCACCACTTTCTAAACTGAGGGTAATTTTGAACTTTTGTAAAATTTATTATTAAATAATAGGATTTCACTTATGTTAATAATTTTTTGGTGATTTTTAATTAATTTAATACTATTTAAATTGGTGAATTGTGATTTGGTGTTTTACTAGTGTAACCCTAGAACTACTTAGCCTAGAGACTAACCATGACCATAGGGACCTAACCATGTGATTAGATAAGCTAATTACTACTTTTTAGGATAAGGGAATTTTGGTCATTTGGTGACTTTTGAATTAATTAGGACGGGTTAAATGGTAATGTGCTAAGTGTTATGTTAAGCCTTAACCTAGAATTGCCCTAACCTAGATATTAGTCATGAGCCTAGATATTAGATTAGAAGCTTCCATTACATGACAAGGTTAGTAATATCTAGATATTAAGTTAAGAGTAGGATATTTGTTAAGGTTAGATATTTAGCTTGGGCTTTTAGCTAGAAGGCCTTGAATTATGCATGTAGAGGCCTCTAAATCACCTAGAACTAAATCATAACCCTAGAGACAACCCTTGGCTACCATGAGAAGCCTCTGCCCCTATATAAACACATGTTAGCCTCCCTTTGCCTCTTTTCATTACACCTACAAACCCTAATTAGTGTTCTATCCCAAATTCACCCCATTTCACCAAATCAACTCTAAATTGAGCCTAATCAATTGAAAATTACTCCCCTACTGTAGAGAGGTCGCTATTCGCTAGCTAGCAAGGATTGGGAGCAATTTGACCATTAGAGCTTGGTGGAGATCTAGATCTAGAAGGTTTCTTTGAGATTCCAACTCTCAATAGGTAATGGCCTCTAAACCTATTAATTTTCTGATATCTTTCAATAGATATATTCATTTAGGGTCCTCCTATCTGTAGGCCAAGTTTGGTTAGAAATTGAATCCATTTAGGGTGTGTATCAGAGGAGTATCGGAGTGCTATGTAATGTGTTTGATGAAAAGCCTCTTAGAAATAAATATTCATATTTTCAAAACTAATTACATAGGTTTGTAGCTAATTAGGTGTAGATCTCAAATATGTAGGACTGAGACAATTTATGTTGATTTTTGTATCTAAATTGGACTCGGGGACACAGCACGACACTGTCATGCAGTGTCCTGTTGCTCAAGCCCCAGATCTATACAACACGACACAGTTCAACCCAAAACTTGGTGGGTTTGTGGGACACATGACTGACACCAGGCTGACCAAATTTAGTTGGGTTTCATCGAGTGGGTTGTAAGAAATCACACGCACACGGATTTTTATTGACACACACATGCGAATACGAGCAACTAATACGTGGCTGGACACGACACATGACGCACGTTGGACACATCTCAGGCACCTAGACACGTAGCCCTATATCCCACCTACCTACTGACACGACCACGACACACTTGGTTGGACACATGTGTCCCTAGCTCACTCGACACGCATGCACGAGGCTGTGCCTTTGCACAGTTTCTGTCACATGTTGACACTCGTGTTTGACACGACTTGGACATAGTTTTGACACACCATGGACATTTGTGTATCACACACACTCGACCCCCCTCTGACACATGTTGTATGTTTTGATTTTGAATGATTTGGTTTCGAATTCGATGCATGTCTGATACATACATATATATAGGTTTCGGTTTTGTGTTTGATAATTCGAAATTGGGTCTTTAAGTAATACATGAATCTGACATTTCAAATGAATTTCCATACAATTACCTAGGTTTACATATTAACTTCTGAAAACATGTTGATTTGAGTTTGGGTATGTGAGTTTGATTTAAGTTTTGTGTATTGTCTAGTGAGTAGATATCTTGATGTCTTGATATATTTTTGAGTTGAGTTTATATGCATTTTTCCTGAGATTTAATATCTTTTAGTGACTGAGTTTTGAGGATTTCTAAGTTATATATGTTAATGTTTGGGTTAGATGTTTGGTGATTAGATATGTAGGGTTCACGTGTAGTCATGATTATACATGATAAATGCCAGGTTTGAGTTGTTGATATATGTCTTGGGTTTGAAACATTGGGTTAGTAATTCCTGATTTTTATGGAAGTATTAGTATAGTGGAGATATGTGATCATAGATTATTACAGTTTAGAGGTATTTTATGCATGTACACTATGTTAGGATATAAATAGGCCTATGGTTATATAAGAGTTTATATATATATATATATATATATATATATATATATATATATATATATATATATATATATATATATATATTTGTGAGTTTATATGTGATGTGGAGTGTTAGAGGATTAGGGAGTAGAAGGCTAAGAGTTGGCCATGCTCCGCAGGAAGCAGGGCATGCAGTAGCAGCAGCTAAGGCAGGGTCTTGGGCAGGGCCATGGCCACTTGGCCGGTGCCAAGTGCTTCTATGTGTTAGTGAGGGGAGAAGGAAAAAGGAAATTGAGTACTATAGTTATACATATAGAGTATCCTTGTATATGTATATAGATGAGTTATATATATATATATATATATATATATATATATATATATATATATATGAGAGAGAGGACTACATGAGTTACAAATGGGAAGCATGTGGTTTTAGTGAAGGAAATAGGAAATTGCACATGAAGGGTTCGTACATGCTATCCACTATGTATGATTCATACCTTGTATACATATGCAATATAGGTAGATATGGATCGTTGAGGTAGGGTAATATGGTATATAGTTGAATGATTAGTTTAGCTTTGATATAGGGTTTGACTAGACTAGAGACTTTGTGGACCCAATAGCTATAGTTAACCCTAGAATTGACCTAGTTTGACTAAAATGTTGACCAGAGTTGACTTTGACCTAGATTGACCTAGAATCATGTAGATTGTATTGTAAACTTCAATTATTACATATTGAACACATTATAACCTATATTGCTCTAAATATGACATTGTGACTACGGTTCGGACATATGTATTCATCAGTCTTTCAGGGTATCAAGCGAGTACATTCTCTGATAGTTCTTTCATTTACTTATCGATTACTGTATTTCAGTTCTAGTTAGTTCTATTTGATTCTTATTACAAACACGGATTGGTATTACTGAATTAATCTATGCGACACACATACTTTACTCGTCTAGCCTCTATTATTCGAACCACCTATTAGCATCTTCATGTGCTGGTTGGACTTGTATTCGATTTATGTGTCGGATTATGGATTCACTTATATTGTTGGGCGAGAAAATACTTGAGTAGACATGTGAACATCCCTATTATTCGAACCACCCCTCTATGAACTATATTTGAATAATAGCCATCCCACACTTGGCCAGGTGTGCGATGTGCCGGATTTACCGCTTAGCCATTTTCATGTCTATCTCAGTATTTTAAAACACACTAGGAGTATTGATTAGAATCATCATTAGAACCATCATGGATCATTATTAGCACCACCTTATTCGAACTACCTTATTAGAACATTGGTTGGAATCACATTCGACTTATATTGTATTAGACTCACGCTGGAATTACACTCAACTTACATTGTACTTCTGGATTTATATCATGTTACTCTAGTTCAGCTAGATTTTTACTTACAGTCTTCATTGCCATGATCTCTTGATTCGTTACATTACTTTTCTTGTACTTTAACTGTTAATCTACATCATTACCTGTATAAAACTTTCATGTTCATCAATATAACTGTCTATAACTGCTTTATAGTCTTTGCCATTTACTTGGGATTTCTAGATGAGTGGTGCTCGTTCCTCTCCTGACTTGATCGTTGACAAAATATTACAGATGTTTGCCCCGAAGGCACTTTCCCTACTTACTATGGACCAGGAGATGGCTTAGCTAATTTGGGCCCCGACTCTCAGGAGTGATCGGGAGACTAGCTAGTAGACTTGGTTTAGTTTTTATGTTTTAGAACTTGAATTGTAAGGAGTTGAGATATTGTCTTATTTTGAGATTGTTTCAGATTATTATTAATTAGTAGTTTATATTTGTTGTTGTTGTTTAGTCTTAGTTATAAACTTCTGTGTTATCTTATCGTGCTTAGACTGTGATTGAGATTTTACTATATCTATACTTGCCCTCCGTTCGGAGTTGAGATTATGACAGGTATATTATATATTTATGTGAGTTGTTAGATAGTGACATAGTACAGCGTTCTACCACCGATTCTGCGGCGTAGGCTGAGCGTTGAGCGTTGTTACGCACTTGTATCCTTACACTGGGTGCGGGTCATGACACGTTTTTAGTGGTAGCCCATACAGCTCGAGAGTCGTATTAGTACGATATCGTAGTAGTACGGCGACTTAGTTGTACTACTGCGAGCTTGCGATAAAAATTAAAAATAGGCTTTAACGGAGAGGTACTCAATCACAGTTAGGAAAAATTCTGATCTAATTCCTGCCATCTAGATTGTCTTCTTTGAAATAAATTGTCCTCCCTTGATTAAAATTGATTCCTGCTTAGTATTGATTTCCTTATTTTATCTGTCTTCGGGATGGTGGAGACACGATCGCATCGCTCTGGTCCAGCAGATGCTGGTGAGAGGTCTGCCACCTTTTGTCCGATTGTAGATGCTGGAGCAACAGCACCTCCTGTTTCTGCTCATATAGGAGCGTTAGCAGCTTTCGGGGGTGCTCCTCCACCAGTTCAGAGGCCTACCCCGACGATCCAGGATATTCTTCCGCCACCACCTTCTAGATCGGTGGATGCGGCTCAGCTCTTTGTCTTCTTCCAGCAGTTGATGGTGGCCCAGCAGCAACATCAGCAGCTCCAGTCTGCTGATTTCAGACAGGGTATAGACAATGCCCACCAGCTGGCCGTGACGACAGTAAAGAGGGTTATCGCCCATCCGTAGGGAGGCCACATGCAGCAGCAGTACCAGCAGAGGACCCCGACCATTCTGGATTTCCAGAAGATGAGGCCTAGGGATTTCAAGGGCTCAGAGGGCATATTATATGCTGATGACTGGGTGGAGCACATCGAGGAGTTCTTTAGGCTTGTACTGATACCTGTTGGGATCCAGATAGAGGCAGCGGGCAGCTAGATGCAGGACCTTCCCCGTACTTGGTACCAGACCGATCCCAGAGTTGGTAAGGAGGGGCAGACGTGGGAAGCTTTCAAGAAGCTTTTCAAGAAGAAGTTCTTTCCCAACACAGCACTCGGCGCACTGGAGATGCGGTTCGAAAGTCTGGTTCAAGAAAACTGGACTGTCGAGGAGTATGCTAGAGAGTTCTGCCATCTATGCAGATTTGTAGAGGGCCTTAGAGAGTCGGCAAAGGCTAGGAGGTTTCGGAAGGGTTTGGTCAAGGAAGTCAAGTCTTTGACTAAAAGCGACAGAGACGCTACCTTCGAGCAGATCTTGGCAGGAGCCATGGCAGGAGAGGATGACTTGGAGCTCAAGTCCAAGAGGGTCCGATATGATTCAGGAGGGGCTAGTGGGAGTAGAAAGTATCCCTTTGTGCAGAAGGTAGCACACCAGCCATAGCAGATGTAGGCACCAGCTAGAGTCCAGCAGGCACAGCATCAGTCTCGAGGACAGGACCGCAGGGTGCAGACTTATGCCTACTGCAAAAAGCTGGGGCACATTTAGGAGACTTGTTATAGGAGACAGAAGGTTTGTCTGTTCTGCGGATCCGCTGCTCACCAGGTCAGGGATTGCCCTACTGCACCCGCATATGATGGAGCATCGGGTCAGAGAGAGGGAGTTAGGCCACCTGTGGCGCAGCACCATACCCAGCACCAGAGGGACGAGGCTTTTGTGCTGACGGTCGAGGAGACCGAAGCTATGGGTGACGGGTTAACAGGTCTGTCTTTCCTGTTTTTCTTCTCCACCTTGATGTGTGATTTCATTAGTACCTGTCAGGATATTCTTTTGATATGCTAGATCGCGTAATAACCCTGTTCCAGACTGTGAAATCACGACCAGTGGAACTATGATTGCATGTTATAGGATAGCTATTTCTTGACTTTGATTGATTGGGGGTTTGACATAGAAGGAGTGCGATCACCTTAATTTTCGAGAACGAAATTCTTCTAAGGAGGGTAGACTTGTAACCACCATTTTTCTAAAATGAGGATAATTTTGACCTTTTGTAAAATTTATTATTAAATAATAGGATTTAACTCATGTTAATAATTTTTGGTGAATTTTAATTAATATAATACTATTTAAATTGGTGAATTATGATTTGGTGTTTTACTAGTGTAATCCTAGAACTACTTAGCCTAGAGACTAACCATGACCATGGAGACCTAACCATGTGATTAGATAAGCTAATTACTACTTTTCAGGCTAAGGGTATTTTGGTCATTTGGTGACTTTTGAATTAATTAGGACTTGGATTAAATGGTAATGTGCTAAGTGTTATGTTAAGCCTTAACCTAGAATTGCCCTAACCTATATATTAGTCATGAGCCTAGATATTAGATTAGAAGCTTCCATTACATGACAAGTTTAGTAGTATCTATATATTAAGTTAAGAGTAGGATATTTGTTAAGGTTAGTTATTTAGCTTGGGCCTTTAGCTAGAAGGCCTTGAATTTTGCATGTAGAGGCCTCTAAATCACCTAGAACTAAACCCTAACCCTAGAGACAACCCTTGGCTGCCATGAGAAGCCTCTCCCCCTATATAAACACATGTTAGCCTTCCTTTGCCTCTTTTTATTAAACCTACAAACCCTAATTAGTGTTCTTTCCCAAATTCATTCAATTTCACCAAATCAACTCCAAATTGAGCCTAATCAATTGCAAATCACTCCCTACTGTAGAAGAGGTCACTATTGGCTAGCTAGCAAGGATTATGAGCAATTTAACCATTGGAGCTTGGTGGAGATCTAGATCTAGAAGGTTTCTTTGAGATTCCAACTCTCAATAGGTAATAGCCTCTAAACCTATTAATTTTCTGATATATTTTCATAGATGTATTCATTTAGGGTCCTCCTAGCTGTAGGACAAGTTTGGTTAGAAATCGAATCCATTTAGGGCGTGTATCGGAGGAGTATCGGAGTGTTATGTAATGTGTTTGATAAAATGCCTCTTAGAAATAAATATTCATATTTTTCAAAACTAATTACATGGGTTTGTAGCTAATTAGGTGTAGATCTCAAATATGTAGGACTGAGTCAATTTCTATTAAGTTTTTGTGTCCAAATTGGACACGAGGACACAGCACAACACTGTCGTGCAGTATTCTGCTGCTCGAGACGCAGATCTGACATGACAGGACACGGTTCGACCTCAAACTTGGTAGGTTTATGGGACACATGACTGACACTAGGCTGACCAAATTTGGTTGGGTTTTATCGAGTGGGTTGTGAGAAATCACACGCGCACGGATTTTACTAACACACACATACGTAAACACGAGCCACTAATACGTGGCTGGACATGACACATGACGCACATTGGACACATCTCAGGCACCTAGACACGTAGCCCTATATCCCACCTACCCACTGACACGACCACGACACACTTGGTTGGATACACGTGTCCCTAGCTCACTCGACACGCGTGCACGAGGCTGTGCCTTTGCACAGTTTCTGTCACATGTTGACACTCGTGTTTGACACGACTTGGACATAGTTTTGATCACACACCATGGACACGAGTGTATCACACACACTCGACCCCCCTTTGACACATGTTGTATGTTTTGATTTTGAATGATTTGGTTTCGAGTTCGATGCATGTCTGATACATACATACATATAGGTTTCGGTTTTGTGTTTGATAATTCGAAATTGGGTTTTTAAGTAATACATGAATCTGACATTTCAAATGAATTTCCATGCAATTACCTAGGTTTATATATTAACTTCTGAAAACATGTTGATTTGAGTTTGGGTATGTGAGTTTGAGTTAAGTTTTGTGTATTGTTTAGTGAGTAGATATCTTGATGTCTTGATATATTTTGAGTTGAGTTTATATGCATTTTTCCAGAGATTTAATATCTTTTACTGACTGAGTTTTGAGGATTTCTAAGTTATATATGTTAATGTTTGGGTTAGAAGCTTGGTGATTAGATATGTGGGGTTCACATGTAGTCATGATTGTACATGATAAATGCCAGGTTTGAGTTGTTGATATATGTCTTGGGTTTGAAACATTGGGTTAGTAATTCCTGATTTTTATGAAAGTATTAGTATAGTGGAGATACGTGATTATAGGTTATTACAGTTTAGGGGTATTGTATGCATGTACACTATGTTAGGATGTAAATAGGCATGTGGTTATATAAGAGTTTATATATATATATATATATATATATATATATATATATATATATATATATATATATATATGAGAGTTTATATGTGATGTGGAGTGTTAGAAGATTAGGGGAGTAGAAGGCTGAGAGTTGGCCATGCTTTGCAGGAAGCAGGACCTGCAGTAGCGGCAGATAAGGTAGGGTCTTGGGCAGGGCTATGGCCACTTGGTCAGTACCAAGTGCTTCTATGTGTTAGTGAGGGAAGAAGGAAAAAGGAAATTGAGTACTATAGTTATACATATAGAGTATCCTTGTATATGTATATAGAAGAGTTATATATATATGAGAGAGAGGACTACATGAGTTACAAATGGGAAGCATGTGGTTGTTTGCAAAAACAAAAAATCTTATTACAAATGTAGAAAAGAATATAAGAGTACAATTGGTTTCTAGGGAAGTACAACTATAAGAATCTGATCAGAAGGCGATCACTTTATCCCTTGGACGATGTGATATCGAAGACACGAGCCTCTGGAGGATGCAACAGTACTTTAGCAAGTGATTATGATCTTTCTTGATGCTTTGAGATTGATTTGAAACTCTATTTATAGAGTTCTTGAAATAACTGTTTAGTAGTTATTCTGGGTTGCGCACACTTCAGGTTGCGCGCCTCCTGTTCACTTACGCAAATGGTTGTACTAATTGTTGTAGACGCGTGTTATCGTTTGATTGAGATGTGCGTGGTCGTAAGCAGTGTAGTGGGCACGTTCTACAAAGTTAGTGGCTTGTGCGCCATGTCACTCTGATCTGAAAACTGTTTGATCACCTTGCAAGAGCTTCATCAGGTTGCACGTTGGCGCAATGTAGTGACTTGCGCAAGCGGTTTGCACCAACTGCTATGGACGCGTGGAATCGTTTGATTGAGATGCGCGTGGTCGTGGGCAGTATAGTAGGCACGTTCTACGAAGTTGGTGGCTTGTGCGCCACGTCACCCTATTTTAAAATAAGAGTTGATCAAGTGGCGCCAACTTGTCAGGCTGCGCATGGGCGCAACTCAACGACTGGAACCTTTGACTAGGTCTTCTGTGCTGTATTGATTAATTCTCGCACCACTCAATGACTTACGTGAACCAGCTGTCAGCATTAATTACATGCTGACAAAATCCTCTCGAGCGCCGTGTTGCACGGGATTCGAATGGATTTTTCTTAATCTTCGTGTTGTCAGCTGTCAGGCAATGATGATGCCGTTACAGCTTCTCGAGGAAGTACGCCACGTGGCGCTCGCACAACCTGACTCCAGCGCAACCAGATGTTGGCACAACCTGATGCTGCGCAACTTGATTGTTTGGCACAATGTAAAGATTTGGCGCCATCTGATGATCGAACACTTTAATAGGTGGCGCAGCTTGATTTTTAGCCTCTACAAGACCCCCTTCAAAGTTTTCGAAACTTGAAAATACTTTAAAGTTTTGAAATACTTTGAATTATGCTAGTTTGTTTGGATTGCGCCAGTCAACTCGAGCCCGATTCTTCAGCATAAATTGCGTAACTGTTTGGGCTATAAATAGCTGTACACTTTGGTCCTTTCATTTCTCACCAACGTGACTCTCTCGAAACCCTACCTCCTTCTCTTCTTCATGATCTCCTTTGACAATGCTGTCTCTTCTTCTTCCCGATTCAGAAGTTTCTTCGACAAACCCTAATGGTGCCCAGGAGATTCAATGTTAAGAAAGGAAAGGGCTTCGCTGAGCCTTCACCTCGCGCTTCATCATGCAGAGAGCAGCGACATGCGTGTCAGTACGTTACGCCTTTATCACGACGAGAGACTATCAACCTGGCCATGGAAGGTGAGCGTTTTGATAATTGATCTATGCATCGATCGTATCAACCAAATCCTTTTTAGGGTTTTTGGATTAATCTGTTCATCGTGCGCCCTCTCTTTTTAGAGTTTGGTGCACTTTCTGACTTGCGCCACCCTTTTTAGGGTTTTGTTGCTGTCACTTTGTGCGATACAACGCAACAAAAATGTTGCGATATGCAAAATATGGCACAACACAGATACTGTACTATATGGCACAATTCAGATACTGCGTTATAAAATATGATGCAGCACAGATGCTGCGCGTGGCGCAATAAAGATACTGCGTGTAAAACCCCTAAATTTCTACAATATTTTTTTTATAAATTGGTACTTTTTTTATTTTATTTTATTTGTACGTCCCATAATCGTATTGTACGTCGTGCGCGAAATTGCGTTTTTCGTAATTGCCCGTCGAGTATGAATGTGTGCGAGGCACATATTTTTAGAAAATATTTTTATTTATAGATTTTATAGTTAACTATTTTATTTGCTCAAAAGTATAAAATTCCGTCGCACTAGTGACAAAAATAACAAATATTTATTTATGCATATTTTAAATATATTTTGTACTAGTCGCATGCGAAGTACGTGAAAGTTGATTCATGTAGATAAATTACCATTTTTCGAAATTTATTTTATCTACCTTAATTTTCCTACAAAGGCATTTTTGAAATATTATTTATAATTTTAGAAATTTTAATTGTTATTATACAAAGAGTAATTCCAAGTAATTTCTATCAATATTTAAATACTTATTATGAATTTTCAAAATTAATTATTATTATAATTTTAGTGTTCATAAAAATATATTTGAAATTTTGTTTGAATTAATATTGGATTAAATATGATAATATAAGTTAGAAAAGATTTTATTCAATAAAGGTTTTATCTAGGTTTTATCGGATATGATTAAATAATTTTTAAAAGCGATTGAATTAATATGGTATTTATCTATTGGGGTTTTAAACTAATCCTAATCCATATCCAATTGGAGCTTCCACCTCCTATATAAGGAGAGGCTCATTATTCTATTTTTTTTCATTGAGTTCTCCACAACCATCCACAAATTTCCCCACCCACGTGAGTGCATCGTGTCCATGTTCTCCCTCCCCGTCCAATTCTTATTCCATATGTTACATATACATTGCTCCTCCTCCGTGCCGACAACCCCGGTACGATACACCAAATTTCAAATCCTAAACGCTAATCCTATTCTAAAGGCCAGCCCCGTCGCCGTTCCCGACCAGCAGCCAGCCACGTCCTGGCACCACCATCGACAGTTTGACACAACCTCTGTCGCCGTCATCATCATCACCACCCCCTGTGCTAGCCTTCACCACCATCATCTTCAGACCCCAGTCTTCACGTCGCCGTCCCTCACGGCCACCACTGCCGTAACCGCTGCCACCAGCACCCGACTCCCTGCCATCTCCTCCCTCACCCCGTTGCTGTCTCCGTAGCCCCGGCCAACCCAACCTGTCCAGAGACCACCACCACCGTCTCCACCTTGTCCCGGCCATCCCGGCCAAACGCCACCAACACAACCACCGACTTCATCATCACCACAACCTCGATCCCCTCACCATCACGACAGCCACCACCACCCGAACCGCAACCGGCCACCCCCGCCGTGGTCGGTATATCCAAACCAAAACCCCAAAATAAAATAAAACCACCACCACCACCACCACTTACCTCCTTCCGCCGTGCCGACCCGCCACCCGCTGTGGCCACGCGCGAGGCAGTGCCTCCCTCATAGAGCACCGACACCGCTGTCGCCGTCCTACACGTGGCAGCCTACCTCCGCCCCATCCAGCCTGGTCCATCGCCGTCCGTAGCCCAGTGCCTCCAGTCGCACCCCCGTCCCGCGTGATCGCCATCGTGGCCGCCGGCCGGATCCGCCGAGCGCTGTCTCCACGCGCGCTCCGGCCACCTCACCGCGAGCGGGCCACCCATCTACGACCCTCCGGCGAGCGGCCGCATCATCCGAGCCGCGCCTCCCTCGCGTGGTCGCCCCTCCGACTTCCCGCTGCGACCATCGACGCCACGCCTCGACCCAGGCAGTGACGAGCTCAGCGCCGGCGAGCCGAGTCCACCACTGCGCCTCGATCTCGTGAGCAGGCGAGCCGCCTCCAACCTTGTCGAGCCGCTTCCCGATCCCTCACCGACGCCGCGTCGCCCCCGTCAGCTCTGATCCCCCGCTCCCTCGATTTTTTTCCCCAATCTTTCTTTCTCTCTCCTCCTCCTTCAGTTTTTTTTCCTTTTTATTTATTTTTACAGCTGTGTGTCCTCTCCTTCGAGAGGAGTGTGTACATTGCTATTTTTTATTATTTTATTTTTATTTATTATTATTATTACTATTATTATTATTATTATTATTATTATTATTAAAAGTATTATTATTTCTCTGTTTTTATCATTATTATTATTATCATTATTTGAGTAAAAATAGTATATTTGATTATGTAAATAAATTTTATCTGATATACTTTGTAAAGCAATATATAGAATTTTTGGGGACTTGACCCTACAGATAGTACAAGATGGGGCTTAAAAGCCCTAAAAATATTATTGTTATTTTGTTATGACATTTTGCCTAAATATGTATATACTTTGTATTGCTAAAAATACTGTATAATTATTATCCTACATTTTGTTTCAAAGACGGATTAGAAAACCCTAAATATATTATTGATTATTTCCTTCTATTTAAAGCTTTGACCTAAATAATTACTTATGACTAGCCCTAAAATATTTTTTTTATTTTTATAAAATATAGTTCCAAATTGTCGTATATATTTTCAAATATTATATAAAATATTTTAATGAGTAAATTATGGTTTTTCGACTTAAAACGATTTTTTTAACTACTTATAAATATCTCGGGATAGTAAAATATAGTTTTCAAGGATTATGAATAGTTTTCCAAAATTGTATATATATTATTTATCTAATTATCCTTCTGTCCGCGACTATTCCCATTATTCATATTCCCTCGCCAAATCCTAATATCTTATGTCGACCCTAACTAATTTGACCGTTCTGGACCCAATGAAACTGTCCGTACCACCATCAGAGGTCATCTTGTGTAGTTGTTATCCGAAGTCGCAGTTCGTGCCACATTGATCTTTGCAGCACACCAGGCGTCCTACCATGCAAGACACCTTGCCTTTACTATTTAATTTCTTGCTCAATATCATGCATGTTTTATTTCTTATAAGTTGTTCTTTCAAAACCATATGTAGTTGCAAATTACTATACTTTAGTTTTCTTTATGCATTTGGCCTAGAGTTAAGGGACCACCTTTGTTTGTGCCGCATTCATTGGCCCGACACCTGTGTGCCACGATGTCACGTATCTCATATAGATTCGGACTTGCGTACCGACCGTACATCGGTGCGTACAGGACGAGCATTAGGATATAACTGCTAATATAATTGCCTAGAAGACTTGGCGGTTATTAAAAATATCGTGGTGTGGATTCAGCACGAGTAGTGCATGGGGAGGGGGAAGACAGTTATTAGGCGCAGGTGCTTTCACATATTAATTTTTCTCTAGCTGCCATTGGTGACTCAGCCGAAAGCTAGCGTGCCGTGCATTTATTTACTTTTCTCTAGATGCCACTAGTGCCTCGGTTGAAACACAAATGTGTCGTGCATTACTTTCCTCTAGCTGTCGTTAGTGACTCACCCAAGAGACTAGTGTGCCGTGCATTTATTTATTTTCCTCTAGATACCACTAGTACATCGGTTGAAATGCTAACGCGTCGTGCTTCTAGTCTCGGAAGCCCTTGTGTGGAACGTTGTCTTCAAAATGTATTTTCACATAGAATGGTTAAGGACCTTTTATCTGTTTAGTCATATATACTTTTCTGTTAAGCTTTTATTATTCAGTTCGGGCATGATATTGTGTGTCTTGTTACGTCCCTCTGAGGACCTGGTTATCTCGCCAGGTGTGTGCTCTTGTCTTTCGCAGGTGTTCTAGCCGTGGCCATGATCATCACTATTTCTTCGAGGATGATTGCACTTGATCGTCTTTGCTTCGCTCGCTAAAATCATTCTTTTGTATATCATGTATTTCTTTTCATAGTTGGTAGTAGATTTGTCTCCGTCCAACTACATGTACCAATGACAATTCATAAGTTAATTATATGATATCTTTTATTCTTGCATTTTGTGGATGAGATTAGTTAGTTGTGTTTTACTGCATTTTACAGCTTATGTATACATACAAAGCCCCTGTACTTCGTATGTATACAGCTGGCATGTCTATGTTTCTAGTCCTATGTATTTTGGGACTGGGGCGTTACACTGCGCGCGGCATAATACATCTGTTGTGCATGGCGCAATAGAAGTTTTGGTGCAATCTATGATTTTTTGTACAGATTTGATCATTGCACTCTGTAAATTTGTTAACTTTTTCTTGTTCACTTATTGCAAGAAATCGGTTGGCAAGATTCTTCAGAACTGGTATCGGTGATCTTGGATGCTATGGAGCTGGACCACCTTGATACACACATCAGAGAGCTCGGAACTCTTCATGTTAAAAAGGGCTTCCTCGAGATGGTAAGAAGGTCCTTTATACATGAAAGTTGGACGGTGGAGACACAGAATTAGGAATCGTATCAAAAGGGTGATCTCATTCCTACTTCTTACGAAGGGTCGTCCTTTCTCCACCAGTTGTATTGTTAGCAACTTTTCTTCGAGCTGCTGCACTCTGTCGTTCTCCTCTTGTCTTTCTGAGAGAGAAGACCAGAGTTAATTCTGTTGCCTTACTCGCTGCTTCAGGTTAAATCGACAAGGCACTGACACCAACAAGAAGATCCAAAGATGTAATAGACCTCCATTCGTTATATCTAGAATAAAAATCTGAGATGTAGTAGATTTCCATTAAGATGTATTTATATTTTCAAAGAAGGAATAAAGAATGATTTTTCTCTCCTTTATGACTTGATTTGATGTGATGATATAGAAAATAGAATCCAAAGATAATGTAAACGTGAATTCATTTTTCTATTGATAATCTTCAAGTCAGCTGGGACTCAAAGATAGAATATCATGTCTAAAAAGATGATATCTATGATAATACGGATTTATCATAAAGAAAAGATACCCTTTAAAACAGCTGAGTTTCAAAAGACAGAACTGATTATTTGGATGGACTCCATGGGGGATTTTGAGTATTTACTATTTGTAGCTTTATTTACGAGATAATAAATGTAGGCTTTAAAAGGATTGATAAGAAAATAAATATGCCTTTTCGAGGAAAGGTCGCTTCGGTTCTCGAGACAGAATAAATAAAGACCTCTTCACGAGATAAAAGGAGAAGAATGAACGAACTTGCCTTTTCGAGAAAAGGTTGTCTCGATTCCTGAGACAGAATGTTTGGCCTTTCTGTCTATAAATAGTGTGGAACTTTTTCTGAGAATATTATTCACCCCTTTTCTTTCATTTACAAATGTCTTCAAAAGATATGTTTAAGGAAATGAAAATCATCCCGAAGAACGAAGCCGCCTTCGACACTCCTTCCGTCGAGCCTCCGCCGCCTACTCAGCTAGAAATTGGAGAAAGCTCGGCTGTCCCTGGACAAAAACATGACATTCTTGCTAAACTTGTGGAGCCTGGGAGTACTGCCAAGGAAGAATCTCTGAGGAAGGCTGCCTGCGAACTGCTGGTGTCATCGGACAATAATGTCTTCGAGCTTCTTGCGAAATACGTTTTCAATCAAGAGGGCTCCGGTCCTCGTTAATTTTATGTATTTCCTTCTATCTGAATTTATGCAAATAAAAAGATATTTTATTTTCATTCTGAGTCTCTGTGTTGATATTTTTTCTTTGTCTTCAAACATAATATTTCTTGAGAAATTTACCATTAATGGGCATCATGGCGATTCGACCATCCATACCAGTCAATTGATAAGCTCCATTGGAGAAAACTTTGCTTACAACGTAGGGTCCTTCCCACTTCGCTTCGAACTTGCCTTTGCTCATGTGCGTCATAGTCATAGGATGTCTAACGGTTATGACTAGTTCTTCTTTCTGAAATGTTCGGAGTTTGACTTTACGGTTGAAGGCTTTTGATAGACGAGCTTGGTATAACTCAATATGTTGTTGAGCTAGGAGCCGTTTCTCGTCAAGCGCTTCAAGCTCCTAAAGTCTCAGATGGTCGTTATTTTCGGTTGTGAGTTCATTGGCAATGGCAATCCTTAGGGAAGGGATCTGGATTTCTAATGGTAAGATAGCCTCGTATCCATATACCAAAGAGAAAGGTGTACAGCCTGTAGGAGTACGTATAATAGTACGATAAGCCCACAGACATTCTCCAAGCTTCTCACTCCAGTTCTGTTTGTTGGTAGAAACAAACTTTTTGAGGAGTTCGATGATGGTTTGGTTAAATGCTTCTGCCAACCCGTTAGCTGCAGGATTGTAAGCTGTAGAAGCAATATTATTGATCATGTTGTCATCGCAGAATCGAGTGAACTTCTGACTGATGAATTATGGTCCATTATCATGAATGATTCGCCGAGGAACACCAAATCTATAGATCACATGATGCTTGATAAAGTTGATGATGCTGCTTGTCTTGACCTCAGCTAGAGGTATAGCTTCAGCCTATTTTGAGAAGTAATCGATTATGGCCAATATAAACCGATGTCCTCGAGACGAGGGAGGGTTGATAGGACCGATGACATCCATTCCCCAAGCTTCAAAGGGCCAAGATGCTGCCGTCAGGTGAAGAAATTCTGATGGTTGATGAATGAAGTCAGCATGGATTTGACATGCTCGATATTTTTTTACATACTCGATGGCATCAGATACCATCGAGGGCCAATAATAGCCCACACGGAGAATACGATCCTGTAGTTTAGGACCAGGTTGATGTGCACCACAAACACCGTCATGAGCTTCACGAAGTATTTATTTTGCTTGTTCTCCCGCAAGACAGCGTAGGAGTAAACCGTCAAACGTTCGTCGGTAGAGTGTCTTTGTTGTATGATTATAATAAAATCTGAGTGACCGCCGACGAATGGTTGTAGCCTCTTTAGGATCTTCTTGTAAGATATCATGGACTACGAAATCTATGAAAGGAGTCATCCAGTCTTATGATGGCACAGATTTCAACTGAATTGTTGAATTCCATGCTTCGGTTGTTAACTTCAATATTTAAGTTATTCTCGGCACAAAATAACTCTCTATTACTGATGACAATCATTTGTTGCCTTCTTACTAGAATTGCTAATAATGCTACAAGATTAGCAAGTGCATCAGCTTTCGTATTACATACTCGACGTACATGCTCGATAAAAAAACCTTTGAAGGAGGTAGCCATCCTGATCGCTGTATCATGATACGAAACTAGATCTTGATGTCGAACTTCCTATGTGCCTCTAACTTGATTGACAATCAGTTTGGAGTCTCCGTAAACTTCAAGATACTCAATATCTAATTGTTTAGCCAATTGGAGACCAATGAGCAGAACGATGTATTCAGCCACATTATTGGAACATGACTCATCTAAAGAATAAGCTCTATGAATAGCTAACCCTTCTGGTGAGACGAAGACGATTCCAACTCCAGTAACAATAGCACCTTTTGGTCCAATTCTGGATGCTCCATCAAAGAATAGACGCCCTGTAAGAGTTTCTTCTGAAATCATGTTGGACTCCAAAGTTTTATCCTGAATTTCGTCGTAGAGTTTAGACATTTCGGGAACTGGATGAGTTGCCAGAAAGTCAGTAAGGGCTTGACCTTTAACAGACTTTTGAGAAACATAAACCATATCATATTGTGCTAACAATATGGCCCATATTGCAAGCCTAGAATTGAGTATACTGGGCTTTTTCATCAGGACCCGGAGAGGGTTAACTCTATAAATGACATGAATAGTTTGGCCAGTGATATAATGTCTCGTCTTTTGAACAGCAAACATCAAAACTAGACATTCTTTTTCTATTGGAGTGTATCGATGCTCAGCTCCAACCATCAAACGGCTAAGGTAATAGATAGCCTGTTCATGACCCTCTTTATTCTTCTGAGCTAATAAAGCACCTAGGGAATGGTCCATTGCTCGAACATACATCAAGAAAAGTATTCCTGACACTGGAGCCACTAAAACTGGAGGGTTCATCAAGTACCGCTTTATGTCTTCAAATGCTTGTTAACATTCTTCAGTCCAAATAAAAGACACACCTTTCTTTATGAGTTGAATGAACGGTCCACAGCGTCCAGAGAGATTTGAGATGAATCTTCTGATATACGCAAGCCGTCCCTGGAATCCTCATAGCTCTTTTAGGATGTGTGGAGGATGCATCTCTTGAATGGCTTTGATTTTCTCAGGGTCAACATGTATACCTTTAGAGGTAATAATGAATCCAAGAAATTTGCCACTAGAGACTCCCAGGAATGACTTGGTAGGATTCATCTTGAGTTGATGCTGACGCATTAGATCAAAAATAGTCCTCAAATCTTGAATAAGGTCTTCTTTTAGACGACTTTTGACAGTAGTATCGTCTACATAGCATTCAACTGTCTTTCGTAAATGATCACGAAAGATGGTACTCATGGCCCGCTGATAAGTTGCACCAGCATTCTTAAGACCAAATGGCATGACAGTGTAGCAATAGACTCCAAGAGGAGTACAGAAAGATGTATATTTCTCATCTTCTGGATGCATCTTGATTTGATTGTATCCTGAAAATCCATCCATAAAGGACATACGTTCAAATCCACAAGTATCGTCGATCATGACATCAGTGATTGGAAGAGGGAATTCGTCTTTGGGACAAGCTTCATTAAGGTCTCTGAAGTCGATGCAGACCCGAACTTTCCCTGTTTTCTTTAAAATTGGGACAACATTAGCCACCCAGTCTGGATGTTGTTCTTCTCTGACGAAACCGCAGGCGATAAGTTTCTTGACTTCAGCTTCTATGGCATCCATCATGTTAGGTCGAAATCGACGCTGTTGCTGTTTGACTGGCTTCGTATTTGGCAGAATGTTGAGCTTGTGGGTAGCGATCTGAGGATACAACCCCGGCATGTCTTCATAGCTCCAAGCGAATACACCAATATATTCCCTAATAAGCTGGATCAGTTCTTCTTTATCTATTTCGGGGAGGCTTTTGCTGACAAATATTGGTTTTGGGGAAGTTTCATCTCCAATATTGACTTGAACCAACTGATCTTCAGTAGGTGGCTCGCGTTGTTCAAAGTGAAGCTCCCATTGAGTATCCATCCTTTGAGCCCATGGATCAGATTCAGAGGCTTCGGCAAAGTCTCCGTCATCTTCCGATAACTTTGTAGTCACCATATTGAAAGATAGAGTCACTCGATAGACGTGTCCTACACTGGTATCTGAATCCCATGAGATAGAATCAGAAGAGTTAGATCGTTCTTCTTCATCAGATTCGGAAGCTTGTAGAGTCGGAATTGGTGAAGTAGAACCTAATCCCTACTTCGTTTTGCTATAGTATTGTTGTAATTTTCCTTTCAGAGCAGAAATATGAATAGGAGTTCGCCTTTCTTTGCCGCCATTGAGACCAACTTTAAAATTATAGCCCATCTTTTGAATGATATCTTTTGATTGCTGACTATAACGACGTAGTTGAAGTCTTCCGTTATCGTGATTTTCTTCTTCACTATCGGGCATGATTTTCTGTTCCGTTCCTTTACTAAAAGGTATATGAAGTTCATCTTTCTTCTTGGAAGGAACCAAGAAGAAGGAGTCCTGTATTGGCTCGATCAATACTTCGTTTTGGGAAGCTTCAACTGCTCCTATGGTAAGTGGTTCGAAGTTATCTAACAATTTTAAATAACATTGAGTATAATAAAGAACATCAATATATTGTAAAGAAGATGCTACTTTATTGATTTGTACATCATCATTTACAACATGATTCTTAGCCTTAACAGAAGGCTTAGTAAGGTTGATAACCAGAGGAGGAGAAAGAGAAGGAGAAGGTTTGTTACGACGAAGGTCAATAACAAGAGGCTCAGAAGAGGTGAGCTCCCTTTGTTCCCTTTCTACAGCAGGAGGCTGTTTGTTATGAGAGAAAAGATGTATAGTCAACGTCTGAGAATAAGAGGGATGAATAGCACGTCCTTTGACGGGGATCATGAGAACATCTTTTGAAGTATGTTTCTGATCTTCCTCACTATCCATCGCCAATACAACTTTCATGAACTCCTCCTTGTACATCTGAGAGTCTGTAAAATACGCTTCAACCCCCTGAAAGGATTCAGGTCAACTACTTCCTTTTGGACTTCTCCATTGACATCCACATATTTGAAGCATTGATGTAAAGTGGATGGTACAATATGATGCTCATGCAGAAAGGGTCTTTCCAGTAAAGCATTGTAAGAGCCGTGATTATTGATCACGTAGAAAGTAACCTTTGTACGAAGATTGCCTATTTGAACTTTCAGGCGAATCTTTTCCAAAGGTTCACTTCTTCCAGAATTGAATCCCAAGATTGTCGTGATGGTTGTTGACAGATTGTGTACAGGAATCTTTAATACATCTAGTAGAGATTTTGGCATGATGCTAAGTACAGACCCAGGATCGATCAAAATACGATCAACCTTCATGGTATCGACATATCCCATGAAGTAGAGAGGTCGATCATGACGATTATCTTCCAACAGCATATCATCTTGTGTAAAGGTGATGTTTGGTATCAATTCCATCACACTATGATAATAAAGGAATGTTACAGGCTCTTCCTCTGGCTTCTTGAGAAGTGCTAGACAAGTATCAGCTTGCGTCAAAGTTTTACTCAATGTTTCTCGAGTTTTCTTCGAAAGACGGAGTAGTTCAAAAATTGACAATCTCGCTGGGGTATTAGCCAACTGAGCCAGTATATCAAAGTTATATGGATTCTCAAGTCCCAAAGTTGGAGTCTTCTTCAATACTTTATCAAAACGGACAGGCTATTTTCCTTTGTCCGCTGTCGTCGGCTTAGGAAGAGTTGGCTCTATTGGAGATGGTGAACCTGATGGAACATTGACAGCATGAAAAGATGGTACTTGAGGAGCCTCCAGAGCTGGAGCAGGGTTTTTTTGACCTTCTGAATAGTCTCTTAGGTAAGGTTTCCCAGACCTGGTACCAGTTAAGACTTCTTCTTCGGACACAGGCCCAAAGGACATCATATTGCAACTCTTTACCTGGATCTTGTTTCTGGAAGGTTTCTTTTGGCAAGATGGAGAGTTTGTCCAGTAACCCAAACCGACCCGAGATTGGTTGTAAGAAAGACAAAGGGAAAGAGGTACAGGAGATCCTTTTCCATAGTTCAGACCAGAAGCCTTCTGTAGATCATATCCTATTTTCGTCATTAATTCACGAGATTGTGGACTATACAGATGGAAAGCTGGTTGGTATTTGGCTTCTAATTTTGACAATATTGTCTTATCAGGGAAAGAAAAAGAAGGATTATCTGCTGCCGAGATGAAGGTAGCAGTTAAAGGTGGAAGATAATGTTAACCAAATGAACCATATGACATTATTTATATTTAGTGGCATTCTTAGACTTGGTGGAAGAAGATGGTGTTTCGAAGTCAGCCACTAAATCTTGATGGATCCACATAATCTCCCCTCTATCAGTAGATAGAGGGACAAGACCATCAGTTCGTGCAGATGGAAGATTAACAATCTCCAAAGTAGTTCTCGGGATGGGGATGATACTGTCCTACACAAGTTGAGCAGAAAAATCTCCAAACTGTAAAGAGACGTTATTAGCCGTTACAGTTTTCTCGTCTTGCTGGAGAGTGATTGCACCAGAATTGACCATCTCCTAAATTTTACCCTTGAGCACATAGCACACTCGAGTTGGATGTCCAATAAACCTGTGATAAACACAATATTTAGGATGGTCAGTCTTACCAACCTCATCTGGCCGTTTAGGTTCTGGCAGTTGGAGTTTATTGCTCTTGATGAGGCAATCAAAGATACTCCTGATATCATCTTCATCAAAAGAGTATTCTTCTTTTGGACGTGGTGCCCGTTGTGGTGGTGCTGTTGGGGTAGATGTTGGCTGATTTACATTGATGGCTAGAGCTTTTTTGCCTTTGAGGTTAATGGTCAAAGCCTCCTTGCTCTTGTGATTGTTCTGACGACCACTATTATTTGGTGTAGCGTGTTCATCTTTGTCAAGATTAGGCATTTGAATGCCTAATTGCTTGAACTTGTCAGCACTCTCTTCTGTTGCTTTGGCGTTCATTATGAAGGAAGGCCTATCTTGGAATTGTGTTGATCCTATCCACATGTTGATTATAAGCAACAGGTTTGATTTGCAAGTGTCTATAGTCAAAGCATCTGGGGTTCCGAGAGGCATTTTGAGTGCTTCACGACAGAACCGTTCAATAAAACGTTCAGTAGTTTCATTATATCGTTGTTTGATTTTGATGAGAGCAGACATAGTCATGTCGTTGGTTCCCTCATAAAATTGTTCCAAGAATATTTGTTTGAACCCAGAGAAAGAGGTTATACACCTATCTGGTAAACTACGATACCAGTCATATGCTGCACCAGCTAAACAGTCGACAAATACTCTAGTAAGAAGAGCATCATTTGGTTGAAGTTGATCAGTCATTACTTCAAAGTAATTGACGTATTGACTTGGAGACGTGCTGCCATCAAACAGCATAATAGTAGGGGGTTTGTATTTAGGAGGAAATTGGACCTTTTTCCATTCTATGGGATAGGGTTGTTTGATCCCAAGCTTCTACAGGCCATCATTCTGTTTCAAAGCTTCAAATTGAGTACGTAAAAGTTTTACGGCCTCATTGGTATCTTTCGTTGATTGCGGAGTAGTAGATTGATTCAATATGTTAGGTGGGGGTACCGCATGATAAGTACCACCCCAGGCACCAGATTGACTTGGAATAGCCTGCGCAGGAATGAAAGCGGTGTGAGGAGATTGTACACCCAGATCAATATTGATGGGTGCTGATGTTGTTACAGGTTCCTAAGTCAAAATCAGATTCACGACCGGTGGAACTGTATGTTGTGCCATGATCACAGCATGCATGTCTGTCATCATCTCAGCCATGTTCTTCAAACTAGCCTCCAAAGCAGCAATTCTTTGCTCTTGACTGGAAGAACTGGAAGTATCTTGATCTTCTATGATGGCATAAGCAGTCACTTCTCTAGCCCTCGAAGATGAGCTAGTGGAAAGGATGGTCCTTTCAGAACTTTTACTGTCAGCATCAAAGTCACATAAAGAACTACCCCCAGAATATGTGATAGGGATATCTTTTTGACTGAAGAAATCTTGGTTAGAATCAAGAAGATTCCTTTGATTGATTGTGTCTTGGTCGAAAAAAAGATTCATTTGACCGATTATTTCTCGGCTCCTTGATCTAGTATATTGATATACTCCTTCACCGGATTCATAAATTCGATCTAAGTACCGTTGACTAGGATTGTGGGATGCATTACGTCTTGGACGTTTTCCACCCCAGTGCTTCGAGATGCCATCATTGCAATCACCACCATGTTGTCTTATCAGGGGAAGAAGATAATTCATGAGTCTGATCTAAGTACTATTGACAGCAGCATTTGATGACAACTTCATGGTGGTGATTGCAATGATACTGTTGGTCCACTGCTGGACGGGATGGATTTGCAACCTTCCGCTTCTGTATTAAGAGTTCACGGAGGTTACTAACAGGACGAGAAGAAGTTGCAAGAATGTAGTCTTTGACGATATTCTCGTACCTTGAGTGTACAAGGACGTGCTAAGTTGGTTAGCATAAGTCATAGGATCTTTCACCTCAGCATTCTTCCTCTGGTGCAAGTTAGCAACTGGTGCAAGTTGCCCTTGATATATTTTGTATTTTCCCGAAGTTGACCCTGATTGGTACCTGTTGATATAGATGCGCTAGTCTGACAGGGGAGCTACTTGTGCATCTACTTGAGATACTAGTAGTTTGTCTTGTTAGGATCTTGAGATACATACGGTTGGTAGATCCTGTCCTGACCTCTTTGGAGTAGGCATAATACCCTTTTGCGTGGAAGGTTTATTCTGACTAGAACCCATCTTCCTGACAGAGATTTGGTTGTCTCTGTTAAGAAGAATAGAATTCCTATATGAATTAGCAGTACTTTTCACCCAGTCAATGACTCGAGCAGAATGAGGAAAGGCTATAGAGCATTTTCCTTGATTTAGTGATTTCTTACTAAACTTCTGGTTTGGTGGCAAAGAGGGAGTCACTAAACAGTGCTTCTCTTTACCTTGCGCTAGTGCAGAAGCATGTGCAGGTTGCGCTAGAGCATGAACATGTGCAAGTTGTACCGGAGCAAGAACATGCACAGGTTGTGCCAGGAAAGAAAAGGCCAAAGGGCACTTTCCTTTGTTTTGTCCAGCAGTGTGTCGAGACGAAGTCTCCTTCGATTTCAGAATCGGAGAAGTAGAGGGGTTAGCCAAAAGGCTGTTTCCCTTAGTTTGCGCCAAAGCAGTGATGGACGCAAGTTACGCAGAAGCAAGAATAGGTGCAGGTTGTGCCAGGAAGAGAAGGCCAAAGGGCACTTTCCCTTGTTTTAGACAACGCTGTGTCGAGACAAAGTCTTCTTCGATCTCAGAATCGAAGAAGTGGAG
>JANAVB010034420.1:18798163-18885556 GCA_029216955.1 Iris pallida
GTCATGATGTGTCATATCCAGATCCATTATACTATTCGGGGATGGAGAGTTATTAGTGGTTGTGTGATCAAAATCCCCACTTGTTCTATACACTCGTACTTATTATTTGTTCATAGCTATACCCTCGCTCACGACGGGTAAAAGCCTGACCCCACTAGTTCATAACTTTCCATGGTGACCGGCCTTATTCTGCTCAGTTGTACACTTGTTCATAGCTGGTCGGATGGAAAGCCTGATCATGTTTTCCCAA
Source organism: Iris pallida (assembly GCA_029216955.1). Taxonomy (NCBI): domain Eukaryota; kingdom Viridiplantae; phylum Streptophyta; class Magnoliopsida; order Asparagales; family Iridaceae; genus Iris; species Iris pallida. Next base: position 18,798,414 of record JANAVB010034420.1, read on the forward strand.
GCCGATCATATAACGTACTAATAATTCAAGGCACCTTTTATATTTATTATCATAGGAGGCTAAGTTCTGTTCGGGAGAAAGGTTACAACCCCGGTCCTTGTTTGGTTTAAGGGTTGTAACTCGGCTTCCGAATGGTTCCCAAGTCATCCTATATATATATATATATTTTTTTTTTCGTCCTATTCAGTACTCACATCCTATTATATATCTCCTGTTAATTTTGCCTTATATTTCACATGTTCTACATGCTCTTATGCTATACCTTGATTGGAGGCTAGGTTCTGTTTGGGAGAAGGATTACAACCCCGGTCCTTGTTTGGTTTAAGGGTTGTAACTTGGCTTTCGAATGGCTCCCAAGTTTTTCCATTATCTTTGTCTTGTATTTTATTATACTGTCTCTTATAGAATTTGTCAATTCATATGAAACTGCTGTTAGTGTTTGTACTTGCTCATTTTCCTGAAAGGATACCGTTGATATATTACAGATGACTCTGAGGCAGATTGCCCGACCTATTATGGGGTCGAGTTAGATGGAGTAGACCTGGACCGTGGCTTGATAGTAGAGCCACTAGACTTTGCACTCCCAGTGTAGTTAGTTTAGTTAGGCTTGCCTGGACTGCGATCCAGCTTCTTGTTTTAGACTGTAGTAGCTTATATTTATTTCCTGTGACTCTGTGATGTTGTGTATATCTCTGGGCTTGTGTGGATCTTGAACTTATTTCCTATTTTTTCATCTATCATATTTTCCTTTCCGTGCTATCTACCTTAGTTTTATTTTGTGATTGAGACTGTATTGCTATGTCACCTCCATTCGGAGTGTATATACTGTACAGGTACCTTTATACTGTTTAGTTGTAGTATTTATAGATGACCAATACAGCATTCTACTACCGATTCTGCGACGTTGGCTGGACGTAACCACGTACTCGTGCCCCTAATCAGGGTACGGGTCGTGACATATGGTATATGGTTGAATGATAATTTTAGCTTTGATGTAGGGTTTGACTAGACTAGAGAGACTTTGTGGACCCAATAGCTATAGTTAACCCTAGAATTGACCTAGTTTGACTACAATGTTGACCAGAGTTGACTTTGACCTAGATTGACCTATAATCATGTAGATTGTATTGTAAACTTCAATTATTATATATTGAACACATTATAATCTGTATTGCTCTAAATAGGACATTGTGACTCCGGTTCGGACATCTGTATTCGTCAGTCTTTCAGGATATCAGGCGAATACATTCTCTGATAGTTCTTTCATTTACTTGTCGATTACTAAATTTCAGTTCTAGTTAGTTCTATTTAATTTTTGTTACAAACACGGATTGGTATTACTGAATTCATGTATGCGATACACATACTTTACTCGTCTAGCCTGTATTATTCGAACCGCCTATTAGCATCTTCATGTGCTGGTTGGACTTATATTCGATTTATGTGTCGAATTATGGATTCACTTGTATTGTTGGGCGGGGAAATACTTGAGTAGACATGTGAACATTCCTATTATTCAAACCACCCCTCTGTGAACTATATTCGAACAATAGCCATCCCACACTTGGCCAGGTATGCGATGTGCCAGATTTACCCCTTTAGCTGTTTTTATGTCTATCTCAGTATTTTAAAACACACTAGGAGTATTTATTAGAATCATCATTAAAACCATCATGGATCATTATTAGCACCACCTTATACGAACTACCTTATTAGAACCTTGGTTGGAATCGCATTCGACTCATATTGTATTAGACTCACACTGGGATTACATTCGACTTACATTATACTGTCTAGATTTATATCATGTTACTCTAGTTTAGGTAGATTTTTACTTACAGTCTTCATTGCCATGATCTCTTAATTCGTTACATTACTTCTCTTGTACTTTAACTGTTGCTCTACATCATTACCTGTATGAAACTTCCATGTTCATCAATATAACTATCTATAACTGCTTTATAGTCTTTGCCATTTACTTGGAATTTCTAGATGAGTTGTCCTCGTTCCTTTCTTGACTGGATCGTTGATAAAATATTACAGATGTTTGCCCCGAGGACACTTGTCCTACTTACTATGGACCAGGAGATGGCTTAGCTACTTTGGGCCCCGACTCTCAGGAGTGATCGGGAGACTAGCTAGTAGACTTGGCTTAGTTTTCATGTTTTAGAACTTGAATTGTAAGGAGTTGAGATATTATCTTGTTTTGAGATTGTTTGAGATTATTATTAATTAGTAGTTTATATTTGTTGTTGTTGTTTAGTCTTAGTTATAAACTTCTGTGTTATCTTATCGTGCTTAGACTGTGATTAAAATTTTACTATATCTATACTTGTCCTCCGTTCGGAGTTGAGATTATGACAAGTATATTATATATTTGTGTGAGTTGTTAGATAGTGACCTAGTACAACGTTCTACCGCCGATTCTGTGTCGTAGGCTGGACGTTGTTATGCACTTGTACCCTTACACTGGAAGAAATGATACTTTGTAGATTGGTAGTAGATTTGTCTCTATCAGACTTGATACTTATTCTTGTTAGAAATGATACTTTGTAGATTTGCATGCCAACATTTACTTCAGATATTACCTAGTTTCTTATATATGTTGGATAGATCAAGTTACCTACTTGTATTATGTTATACTGATTTATCGACTAGAGTTTATATGAGATTACATAATATGCTTAGAATGGTCCATTAGATTGGAATATCCTTCGAAGTTGTATTAGATGGATAATGCCACAAGACTTGGTCCTGCATATTTTTGGGGATTGAGCATGACATGATATTAATTTTTGTGAAATGGAGTGTGAGATTTTCTCTCCTTTATCATTTCTAACATGTATTTTAGTAAAATATTTCAAAATAGATTTTGTTTCACTTTATCACGACTCGCACCCGGCATAGGGGCACGAGTGCATAACAGCGTCCAGCCTACGCTGCAGAATCAGCGGTAGAACGCTGTTCTAGGTCGCTAACTAACAACTCACACAAGATATATAATGTACTTGTCATAGATCTCAACTCCGAATGGAGGACAAGTATAAGATATGATAATACTCAATCACAGTCTAAAGTACGATAAGATAACACAGAAGTCTAAATAACTATAAAGACTCGACAACAACAACAACAAAATTAATATCTGAAATAATCTCAAATACAATGTCAAAACCTTCACTTATTACAATTTAAGTTCAAAACAGAATCTAGAACAAGTCCACTAAACTAGTCTCTTGGTCACTCCTGAGAATCGGGACCCAAGGTAGCTATCCCCTCCTCAGATCCATAATTGGTAGGACATGTATCCTCCGAGCAATCATCTGAAAAATATATCCAGTCAGGATGGAACGAACACGTCTCATCCAACAATCCCAAGTAAATGACAAGGACTATAATGCAGTTATAGACAGTTATACTTAATGAATTATGGACGTGGAGACAGGTAATGAAATAGGATAACGGTCAACAAGGAATGTAAATACAGAGAATATGATAGCATGGCAATGAAAACTATAAATAGAGACAACTAACAGGAACAATATGATACGAGTCCAATTTGTAAAACATGAGGCAATGTGATTCTAGTACACGACACTAATCCATTATGTTTTGAGATACTGGTCTTGTCATAAAAATGAGTAACGAGTAACGAATAACGAGTAAATACGGCACATTGTACACTTGGCAAGCATACGATGGCTATCTTTCTTGTTTAGATGAGTAATACGGTACATCGCACGCTCGGCCAAACGGCGATGGCTATATTTTTTGTTCAGACGAGTAATACGGCACATCGCACGCTCGACCAAGCGGCAATTGTTATCTTTCTTGTTCAAACGAGTAATACGGCACATCGCACGCTTGGCCAAGCGGGTATGGCTATCTTTCTTGTTCAAACGAGTAATACGGCACATCGCACGCTCGGCCAAGCAGCGATGGCTATCTTTCTTGTAAGGTAGTTCTTGTTGAATAGGGCACATCGCACACCGGGCCCAGCGGCGACGGCTATCTTGCTTGTAGTGATGAATTTTGTACGATTTAAACATTTAGTACTTGAAGGTGTTTCGAGTAGATGATTCTTGTGGGTGGTTCAAGTAATAAAGGCTAGACGAGTCAAATACATGTATTTCGAGTGAATGAAACCAGGATACCAATACGTGTTGTGACAAAGAATCAAATAGAACTATACTAGAACTGAATCACAGTAATCATCAAATAAATGAAAGAACTATCAGAAAATTTACTCGCATGATACCCTGAGCAATTGATGTATATCGATGTCCAAATTGGAGTCATAATGTCCTATTTAAAGAGGTACAGGTTACAATGTGTTCAATGTTGAATATTAGATTAAAATAATGCAGTCTATATGCTACTAGGCCTCTCTAGGTTAAAAGTCAACTCTGGGTCAACTGTCTAGTCAACTAAGTCAACTTGGACTATGGTCAACTTGGTCAACTAGGCTATTTCTAGGGTTAACCATCTAGTCAAATTCTATAATAATCTAATCATATATTAACCATAATCCTACATATTAATCATAACTCATATATATATATATATATATATATATATATATATATATATATATATATATATATATATATATATATATATATATATATATATATATATATATATATGAACTCTCAATACAAACCCACATATTCATATCACATATCCTCAACCAATAACCCAACCCTTCACAAACTCTAATGGTATCTCTCGTAAACCCGATAACATATACCTCAATATATAACTACATATATATATATATATATACAATGTATAGTATAACCCCTATACTGTATCACAAAGCCTATCTCACATATCCATGTATGCATATATAATATCCAAATCTAATATTCATATGTATCATACCTAAACTCAATATCTATCAATAATCATCACATGTATATATAGCATACACATGTATCTCATCTCACATGTACAGGTGAGTCCCTTTATATAGGTAACCTCTACTACTTCACACATATATACATGCATAGCAATGACTTTATACAATTCATGAGGTCTGATACTCACATGAGTCTTGGACTGAAACAAATCAAGGACTAACCATTCAAAAGTATTTGCCTTAACCCAATACATATCCTATGTATTTGACACTACACACACAGTACATCCATTAGGTCAACCTTGCCCTGCACTCCAGTGGCTTGAACAAGGAATTGAACCCCTCTCCTTCCTGTCTGGGCATTAGGCTCGAACTTGGGAGCTCCCTGCCATGGCCTATTGGCCTGACCAATGGCACTGCCCTGCCTACTGGTGCTTGTGCATTGGCAGATGCAACTAAGGCCAGGCAAGCATACAAATCTGAACCCTCTCATCTAAACCATCATTAGACACATATTTCTAATTTCCTCTAAATTGAGATACTTGACTGTACAACTATAGGATACTAACTAATGAACTAACACCCTATATCACAATCTAATTCCTATTTGACACCAACCCAACCACCTCTGATCTTGACACTCACAAAACCAAAGTCCACTGTCAACTCTCATTCCCCTGCTCTGTACAACAGTGGCTAATGCCACCCTATCTCTGATACCAAATCCTGAGTTCTAGAACCAAGTCCAAATATCTAATATCCAATGCCAATATCTGAAACCCACACACACTGACTGTATCCAGCTCCTACTGCTGCCTCATTTCTCTCTCTAATGCATATATGTATTTACCTTCATACAGGATACATTCACACAAACTCTCATCTCCTCTTCTACAACTGACATGCACAGGTATGCCATACTTATACTGCTACCATCTAAATGCAAGCTCTTATATCAATCAAAAGGGACTAGTAACTTAGTGTGGACAGGTACATGCATGGATTTCACAATGGATAACATGAAGACTGAGCCATTTTATCAAGGGGCTGAACAACATCTAAGAAGGAAACGGGTCACCTGGTCTTTTGTAATGGCTGCAAAAGGGACTGAACCAAATCAATGTATCAGGTCAGAGCACTTCTAATGAGTATGGTCAGAACAACTTGAGACTAAGGGACATCACTTTAGCTGAATGATTCCCCAACTAATATGGTCAGCATGCAGGACAACTTACTAGGAAGATGGGACTAATAGGAATTAGAAAGGGAATCTGGACATCCAATAACTCATGAAATTAACATCTACTTCATCCCATTCAAGTATCTGGACCATGATAGGCTGAACAACAAATGGAAGGACTGATACCATCCTATCAAGGACCTGATACATAAACCTCTCCACTGATCTCCTCTTATCTATTAGCCATGTGTACAGGGAACAAGATCCCCTGCTACCTCAACATGGACAATCTCTGATACACCTAAAACCCTACTGATACATCCACCCTAAGTCTGATACTCACATCCTTACAGCCATAAGCAAAGCCAAAATCTCACATGGCCTGCCAAGGCTCACTCACAACCCAATACTCTACTTGGTATCAACTGGTATCACATCTAACCACTAGGCTCCCTAATCACTAACAATGTTCTGATACCTGATGGTGTTTAGGAAACTCCAGAACCCAATGGACATCAGCAAGTCAGAAAACCAAAAAAATGCAGGGCATGTCTTTAAAAGGGAATGCAGTTGCTAAAAGAATGAAATGAACCATACTCCTATATGTGGACTGAACTATAGGTAATGAAGGACTAAATAAATACAATAAGGTAGGAAGGACATGCCAACTGGTCAGAACAATAATGAAAATGCAGGCCATACTGACTGAAGGAGCAGGACAAAAATAGATAATAACATAATGAGTCTCTAAAGGGCAGGGAAGTCGAGTACAAGACTGAGATTATAAATGCAGAATACTAGTTAAGTTAGATAGATGCAATGGTCTGAACATTCAAATAATGTATTCAGATGTCCATAAAAAGGATACTAACTATAGGTAACTAATGGACTGGGCATTAGTGAATAGGGACTTAGCAAATGAATGATGTAGGCAATGGCCTCTCACTAACACATACATATATGGGTTATCAACTGATGCAAGTAATATCCCTAGGACTGAATGAAGAGGATGACTCTAAGTTTATTGATATATGCTTAAGGATAATGCATGACCTCTCTCATTCTACCATGGCTACAACTGAGTGTCTGCAGAGAATGATACATCATCTGAACAACCTTGGGTTGCACTAACACCCCTGTACTGGCTGCTAAAACACTGAGTGAGGGCTCATCTCGAGCTCCCTCCTCAAGACTGGTACATGTGTTCTCCTCGAATTGGACTGCTCAAGGTAACCACTGAACTAAGGGTGTACTGGCTAATCAAACAAGGCAGAACATTCCTATACTGCCTACAAGGAAATGGACAGAACACTATGGTCTGCATAGTGCAGAACAACAAACCCCAAGGCCCCCACGTTGATGTTATCCTACCAAATCCTTCCTATATCACTAGACAACCATAGTACACATATATCATGACAAAACAAACCCACAACAGTACATATAATTGAAGTTTAACCATTAAAAGCCCTAAGTGTCATTTCATCGAACACTTGGTGTGTGTATCCGATATCCTCGTGATACGTACTCCAAATGGATCCAAAATTGACCCAAAGCATGCCTACATGCTCTACAACACTATCATGACCTAATCTACCAATTTTACAAACCATAGATTCCTAATTTCGGATTTTCCCAAATTTGTACCAAAATGTAATGGAAAGAACCCTCAAATAGGAAGAGGAGAGCCTCAACTCCTCTCTAATGGCATCCTAATACAAATGGGGTCCTAAATGAATGTAGTACACTAATGAAATGGAATGGAAGGGTTTAGAGAGCTCATACCAAAAGTGAGATGGATTCCCAATGTAAAATTCCTAGATCTAGAATCCCTCCAAGCTTCAAGGCTCTAATCCTTCCTAGCTAGCCAATAGAGCCTTTTCCTCTCCAAGGGGAAGAGAATGAAACGAATTTGGGTCAATTTGGAGGAAATTTGGGTGTAGGAGCAATTTGGGGGAAAAGCTCCTAAACTAGGGCTTGAAATGAAAATAGAAAAAGGAAGAAGATGAAGTAGGATTTTATAAACAATGTGGGCTGCCATATGATGTTAGAGTTAGGGTTTTGGGCAAGGGAAAGGTCCACTACACCCCTCTCTTTAGTCATGACAAGTTAGGGATTAAACCTCTCTTCCTAATTAGGTGTTTAGTGTAACCACCACTTTTCTAAAATGAGGGTAATTTTGAACTTTTATAAAATTGATTATTTAATAATAGGTTTAAATCATGTTATTAATTTATTGGTAAATTTTAAATTATTTTAATAATATTTAAATTGATGTATTATGATTTTGGTCATTTTTTATATTTTAATATTTTGGAAATTTTTATATTTTAATATTGATTTTATGGGATTGGTTAAGTCGGGTTTGATTTTTATCTCGTTCCGACTTGTGTTAGTGACCCGGGTAGCTTAGACTCTAATCGGGACCCCAAGATTAGTTAGGCATGGCCCGCAAACCCCACTAATTAAGTTAGTGTCATTAGACAAATCTCACTTGCTTAGAATGGTTAAATTAGAGACTTAAACTTGACCTTTTTGACCACAAACCTTGTCATGACTTAAGTTGACCCAAAGGAGACTTGTAGGGGCATATTGGACATTTTACATAGGCCCATTAGGGCATGTATGGACAGCCACCTATAGGGGGAGAGGTGTCCCTCTCTTTCATTTCACACTTGCCTCTTTTTTCCCCAAATTTGTTCTTCCCCAAACTTGAGAGCTTCCCTCTTGATTTTGATCTCCAAATCCCTCCATTCTTCTTCCAATCTTCCATCATTTCTTCTCATTCAACCAAGGAGGAGGTGCTAGCAAGGATTGGGAGCAAGGAGCAAGGAAGGGTGTTCATTTTGGAGGAGCTTTCGTGTCGGAACCGTGTCCTTTGAGTGTATCATTGGGATCCCACTCCCAATAGGTAAAACCAACCCTCTAAATTGATTTTCTATGCATATTAGTTAGTTTTGAATCCATAGGATCCACCCCCATGCATGTATCCCCTTTATATTCTAGTTTGAGGCCATTTGGAGCTCTTTTGAGGATTTTAGATATGTGTTTTGTGTCCTACTTGATAGATCCCAAATTAGGACACCCAATGTGTTTGGTTTATTGTCTAATAGGATTAATTGTGTTTTAATTTCAGTTTTAGGATGGTTAGAGAGTGGATTGATCTTAGTTATGATGGTTAGAATAAGTTTTATTTAGATAGCTATGTTGGTATCTAAGTATCTTGGCCTACATGTGTTTCTTTTGTCCAAAACAACCCAAATTTGTCATAATTTTTATCCACATTTTTAGTAGCCAGAGCAACTTAGAAATGCCATAACTCCTAGCTCAAGACTCCGATTAATCTCCCGCTTTTTTAAAAGAAGCGTATCGAAGTTAGCTTTCCAAATATATATATTAATAGGCCAAATTCATTCTAGAACTTTCTGCAAAATTATTTGAGTGTCAGTTGTCTGAAAGATGAACGCGTTTCGGTGTTTTCGCGATTTCGGGAGCTTCCGGGCACGAAAATGCGATCCGTTTGAAGTTTCGGAAAGCTAATACGAAGGGCTATAACATACTTTAATCATAGAATTTAGTGAAGGTCCAATTGGTACAATATTAGTTTTAAGTAGAAGAGTGACTATGCGATATAGGCATTTTGTGTAACCTATGAGCCTAGTATGGATATCATGTGAATGTAGGTATCATAGGTTGTCAAAAATATATATGATTTAGTACATATGTATATATATATATATATTATTGTTATGTAATATATGTTAGTATAGTGTGTGTGTGTTTGAATGAGATAAGGATGTGTGTGGTTAGTGGAGAGAAGTGAGATTGATAGAGGATATGTGCTAGTGTGTGTTTGATGTTGTATAGATGGTAGTGTAGTGTGTGTGTGTTGTGAAGGTGAGAGAGTTGGGAGGATCATGCCATACTATTTGACTTAAGGTTAGTGTGGTTTGTTGAGTGATTTGTGTTTTGGTTGAGTGGTATTGTGTTTGTATATAGATGTGTGTGGGTGTGTTAGAAGAGAGGGGGTAGATTTGGTATATGTGTTTGTGTGTGTGTTAGTGTTGGAGTAGAGAGGGATTTAGATGTTGTATGTATGGATATGTTAGTGGTTATGTTAGAATCTATGTAGAGGTTAGAGGTACCTTAGAAGTTAGATAGTGATATCTTGTATAAGTAGATAGTTAATTGTGTTAGTCTATGTTATTGTTAGTTAGAGATGACATATGTTAGTTGGTTAGAGTTAGAGATAGATATATATACATATATATTATGGTTAGATATTAGTTAGTGGATGTTAGTTGTGTTAGATTTCTAAGTTAGAATAGATGGTTAGAAGTTATATGTTAGAGTTGGTTAGTATCTTGTATTAGAGATATAAGTTAGGATGTAGAGTGATATCTTGAGATACCATAGTGGTATATTAGGATATTTTGGGTATTTGCCTATTACCTTAAGGTAATGTATTTACCTACAAGGTAAAGGGGACTTACCTACAAGGTAGAGGGGGTTTACTTTATACTAAGGTATTAGATACTAAGGTATTGTCTATCTAATATTTTAGGGTGGATGGTTAGAGGCTAGATATTTAAAGTATTAGTATTAGTAGGCTAAGGTAATGTCTAAGGTATTGACAAGGTAATAGGGATTACCTATAGTCTAAGGGTAAGGTATTGGTAGGATATTGAGATAGACGGTTAGATACAAGTCTAAAGTATTAGTAGGATCTATGAGCCTAGGTTAGTGAGTCATCTACTAACCTAAGGTAATATATTACTAAGGTAAGGGTATTACCTAGTATCTAAGGTATTGGGTTATCTTGGTAGGTAATGGTTAGACTTAGGTTATCTTGGTAGGTAATAGTTAGAAGTGGGTTATCTTGGTAGGTAATGGTTAGAAGTGGGTTATCTTGGTAGGTAATGGTTAGAAGTGGGTTATCTTGGTCGGTAATGGTTAGAAGTGGGTTATCTTGGTAGGAAATGGTTAGAAGTGAGTTATCTTGGTAGGTAAAGGTTAGGAATATGATACTTGACTTAGATTTTACCCTGTTTGACTAAGGTTGATTGTTTTGACTCAAAATCAACTGCAATTTAACATTGGACCTAGATTGGATTAGAAGTTGACCAAAGATGACCAGTTGACCAAAAGTCAACTGTAGGTCAACCTTTGACCTAGTATGACGTAGTATGACTTAGTTTGACTGAGTTTGACCTAGATTTGCATAGCATATACTAGAAATCATGTCATACACTGTTAAACCCTAATTAACTCATGATATCTCATCTTTAGGTCTGTGACATCACTCTGAGCATCTATTCTCACTGACAGTTCAGGACCGCAGACGAGTACATTCTCTGATAGTTTTATTATGTTGATATATCCTGTGATGCATGTTATACTAGTGTTCTATCTTGATTCTGACACGATGGACTCACGGATTGGTATTTTATGGATTCCTTGACTAGAGATACATGGTTTCATGCCTATCTTGAATAATGTAATCATGACTAATGCATCCATCGTGACTAATGAAATGCGTGTCGAAGAACCTGGATTCCATGTATACTAGTCGGGCGGGGGAATACCTAGGAGACATGTGAACATACCCATTCTATCCCATTGGTCTTACGTAAATAATAGCAGCCACACACGTACGTGTATGGTTGCCGAATATCCCTTTTTAGTCGTTCACATGTCAAACTTGGTATTTCAAATCACTGGTCTTAACACAGTTGTCTGAGTTGTCAACAACATATCTTGCATGACAGGTTTACCATTATTATATATCTGCCTGTTCTCATATGTTCTTTATACACTTTTCTTTTCATTATACATTACCTCTATAACTTGATCATCAAGAATTTCATTATTATTACATACTCATAGTGCTTGTCAATTATTTAAAACTGTTAGAGGTGATGTGCTCGTTCCATTCTGACTGGATATGTTGACAAATATTACAGATGATATAGATGAATGTCCTACCTTCTATGAGGCTTATGAGGGTGGTACACGGCAGCCAGAGGAGGACCTAGCCCAGTAGAGTGTGCTTAGTTATAGCTTAGTACTTTATAGCTTTCAGTTTGTATTAGATTATTTTGATTGTTAGTTGAGACTTATTTATATTCAGGACTTGTATTTATTTGTGTTGGACATCTATTTTGTGTGGTGTGATAACTCTATTTATATTTAGTTTCTTCCTTTTATCTGATTCTATATCGTGCTCTATCTTCCTTAGACTTGTGATTGAGATTATATAGTAGAGATGTTATATTATACCTCCGTGCGGAGATGACAGATTTATATATATTGTTGTTAGATGTTAGATGTTATAGATGACCTATACAGCGTTCTACCGCTGACACGACGGAGTAGGCTGGACGTACCCACGTGCTCGTACCCCTACTTAGGGTGCGGGTCGTGACATTAGTCAAACCTTCTAGTTAATTCTTCTAATCTAGCTAGAGACTAACTAAATTTCAATTAGGCTAGTCCAAATCATCTAGTTGGATGGTCATGACAAGTTAGTTTAGGTCCTCTAGGATCACTAACCACTATTCTAGTCAAAGGCTAACCATTAGTCATTTTTAAGAATAACACATATACACTATTTAATTATTTAAATAATTAACTAAAATATAAAGTTTTAATTTTGAAAATTAATTACCACTCAAGATATAATATGATATCACACTAATAACAATAATTAGAAAAAATTTAAAAATACCTCTGTTCCAGGAAAGTGGTGGTTACACACTTGGAATAAATTTCTAATACTTTGATTTTCAAAAGGGGACATTTGTGTTTGTAGTTCTTCGTTTTGTACATAATTAACATAATAATAACGATAGAAATCAATATAAACATCGTAACATTCATCGGAAAGACTAAGTAAAATATTGGTGAGAACAACACTAGTAGGATCCATATTATATTTTTTCAAATAATTTTTTAATTTAAAAATTCATCAGTTTACAATAGCGAAATTAACTACTTATATTATGCAATATCAAATTAAAATACTTAACCTCAACTTAATTTCCTCCAAAGTCTGATATTGAATTATTATAGTCTGGTGGTAATCGATTAAATTGAAGCCTCCAAATTTTATTTCTTCAAACTTTTATGAATTTCTCTGGCACTTTAATCTTCAAAAAACAGCTGTCAGCGAAGAGAACACATGATTGATTGAAAATATTATAATAGATGGGAGAAATTTTATTGTGATAAATTTGGACGAATCAATCCATATTTATAGAATGTTTGGGTTCCAAGTGACCACAAATATCCTTGTAACATGCATATTTATGGATAATTTTGCCATTTTAATGAAATGACCAAGATGTCCCTGAATGACATCCCTAAACAGATAAAAACGTAGAATATTTGGGTAAACTACTCCCCACCACAAAAGATCATATTACTCTTATAATATAGTTCTTTGGAAGAAATTTGTCTCAAGGGAAAGGACTGGGCTTGGTCCGTGCCAACGGGTCTGGAGGTAAAACTCGACTCAACTTCGGTTGGAGGTAATATCCGACCCAATCAAAAGACAAGTAAAATATGGGTTAGAACCAACACTAGTAGGAACCATACTATATTATTTTAAACATAATTTTTTAATTAAAAATTTGTCCGTCTAAAATAGCAAAATTAACTGCTTATATTATGCAATATCAAATTTAAATACTTAAGCACAACTAATTTTCTCTAAAGTCTGGTGTTGAATTATTGTAGCTTGGTGGTAGTCGATTAAATTGAAGCCTACAAATTTTGATTCGTCAAACTCTTATGATTTTTTGGCACTTTAGTCTTCAAAAACAGCCGTCACCGAAGAGAACACACGATTGATTGACAATTTTAGAAGAGATTGAAGAAATTTTGTTGTGATTAATTTGGATGAACCAATCCATAATTGTGGGTTCCAAGTGACCACAAATATCCTTGTAATATGCATGTTTATGGGTATTTTGGTCATTTCAATAAAATGACCAAGATGTCCCTGAATGATGTCCGTAAACGAATAAAAAAATAAAATATTTTGGTAAAATAACCTCTGTCCAAAACATCATATTACTCCTGAACCTTGTTAGCAATCACCCGAATAAAACTCGTATTATACGCGAATTTTTCCGTATCTTTCATAAACGTATAATACTTGCGTACTTTTGACAGATCCAAATCAGTACGTAAATTTTAATCATGAGAAGTTTTAAAAGTGTCTGTATAAATTATTGAATTATTTGGCACAAAAAACGTGTTGAGAACCTATTTAATTAACCAAATTTGACAATATATTTAAGAATGTGAAGTTTCTAACCTCAATATTTTTATTTTTTGAATATTTGTCCGAACTTTTGAACGTATTTTGTTGGCACTGAGCCGATTTATACTCGTAACTTTTGCCATCCCAAATTTTTTTCCGTTTGCCGAATTGCTAACAAGGCTCCTGAAATATAGTTCTTTGAAAAATTTTTACCAAATTACTTCAAAATGGTCACATACATTCATATTAAGGTAAATTAGTAAATCTCCTCGACCCAACTCGGTTGAGGTAAAATCTGACCGAACTCCGTTGGAGGACCGGACCGGATTGTTGGAAGACAAACCCAATCCAAGCCAGATTGGGGATCGGACTGGACCAGTCCGATGCTTTCACCGAGTCTGAGACGACACCTTTTAGTATCCAAGAAGAAAAAAAATTATTTTAGAGCAGGACTTCTCTAGGAAAGATGTACCACCACTCGTACATCTCTTTACACTGTGTCCTTGTATATGCATCTTATTTCCTGGGTTACTTTTTGTGATGAGAATGCGTTCCCTCTTCTCTCCACCAACTCACTAAAAGGGAGCTCGTTCTTCTACCCTCTCCTCCAAAAGAGCAGCCACCCACTAGAGAGGAAGGAAGCATGGATGATATCGAAGCGGAGTACAACAAATACTGGGAGACCCAGATGTTCTTTGAGAACGAGGAGCTTGATAGGTATTATACGTCTCACCTTGTTTTTATCTTGTAAGCTAGATGTCCAAGTATTATTTTGTCAAGTTTTTTGTTTGCAATACTGGGAATAAAATTCAAGCTTCTTTAATTTGTTTCCTTCAATAACTTTTTTATAATTATAAGATTCTAGTGGAGATTCTGTTGGGTCAAACTCTACCAAAACCACCGCTAACATTGCTTTTCGTACTAGTGATAGGAATGGCTTGAAGATTAGTAATCCATTGTCAAGTTCAGAACGACTCTTACATAGATTATGCTTCTCCAATGAAACAGCTGGGGCTTGGATCTGGACGAAGTCTTCACAAGCTGCTACAACCTGAGCTCTCCCGACCAAACCGGCTCTCACGACGGGAGTGGCTCTCCCGACGGGGCTAGAAAGTCGTCCTCCCCGGCCGACAAGAACATTATAATGGAACGGAACAGAAGGAAGAGGTTCAATGAGAGGCTCTATGCTCTAAGGAGTGAAGTCCCAAACATTACAAAGGTCAACATAATTAATTATTATAAGGTTATCAAGGATGTTTACCGGAATGAGTTATATTGGTTTTAATTAGTGTGTTTTTATGGTTTTTTTGGATGATAGATGGATAAGGCATCGATTATCAAGGACGCCATAGGCTACATTCAAGAGCTCCAGGAGCAAGAGAGGAGGATGCTTGCGGAGATAACGGAGCTAGAGTTGCGTAGCCAGGACACTTCACCCATGAGTGAGATCACCCAGGATGACTATTTAGTCCTTAATAACGGAAAGAGGATGAAAAGAACTACTTCAAGCAGCTCTATATCGTCGGCCGGCCCACCTGACAAGCTTTCCATTGAAGTAATGGAGGTAAAGGATTTTTACTCGCACTGCTATACATAGTTTGGTGGTGTTGTATTCTTAATAAGATCGAGCTCAAAATTTAGTCCTAAACGGTGCTGTTGCGCAGCTTAAGGTGTGTGAAGTGGGAGAGAGAAATCAGGTGATAAGCATCACTTGCAGCAATTGCAAGGGGAGAGACACCATTGTCACGCTCTGCAAGCTCTTTGATTCTCTCAATCTGAAGGTCATGAGCGCCAACATCACTTGTCTCTCTGGAAGCCTCTTGCACACCCTCTTTGTTGAGGTACTCTCTCTAATTCTACTCTTAGTTTATATGCACAATTTTATATTATTTAAGAAAATCAAATGATAGTATTTTAAATTTTTTTTATCCATACACCTAATTATTTAAATATTTAACAGTAAATATGGGTAAATATATTTTTGAAAGAAAAGCTTTCAACTTTTTATGTTATACAGTAGTATAGATTATAGGATAATATGTCATGAAATGTTGCATGTATATATTTTTTTTTTTTTGTATGTATTATGTTATTCCCGAAACAGATCTAGATGGAAGAACGATCAGACTTTAAGAGATCTTTTGCAAAATAAATTTTGCTCTCTATTCTGATATAGCAACTGTCACACGCAGATACCTCTTGCAAATAAATTTGCTCTCTATTATGACTTTGTAGTATTTTGGAGACTTATTGCAAATAAATTTGTTCTCCTAATCTCCTTAAACAGTTTAGAACTTCGGAGATTCCGTCAAACGAGTTTTCTCTCCTAAGGTACCTGAAATAAGTTTTAGGACTTTGGAGATTCTGGCAAACGAGTTGCTCTCCAAAAGTACCTGAAGTCACAGAATATTACTATCCTTTCATATTACAACTTCCTCTCTCAAATACAAACTGATAGAAAAAGGGTGTTCTTACTTGCAAATGTCTTGCAATTGGGATAGAACATATTACAAATAGAAGGATAAGGGAGACGAAGAAATAATAACAAATTATTATTCTTGCTGCGATCTTCTCCCAGAAATCAGCAAGTTCTCAAAGAACTTCTGGAACGTTTATTAGTCAACTTTTTTGTGACTCGAACGGACTTCCTGGACCCAACGAGCTCCATTTGCTTTCTTATTTGGTGCCTCCTACAAAGAAGGTCCGGGAGGGTCTATTTATAGAGTGAAGTGAGACTTCACTTTTTCTCCTATCCGATATGGGCCTAAAATACTAATACTCAAAAAAAGAGTTTTATACTTTAGATTATCCCGCAATCAGTATAGTCGTGTCAGTCCATGCCTACCCTCTCATACGATCCCTTGCATGCACGAAACATTCTTGAGCCCGTGTCCGAGTCTGAATGACAAAAAACAACATACTTTCTTTTTGGAGTTAATTCTTTTTTCTTCTAGAAAAACACCCCGACAGAATACTCACATGTGCCCCATTACACCACATGTGCACACCTCAACACATGCAAATCATTATATTGTGATACCCACTTGATGGTGTAGCCGATGTAGGACTATTTTATACTAGTCCAAAGACAAAAACATCAACATATTATATATATATATATATATATATATATATATATATATATATATATATATATATAATTTTTTATTACTCATACATCTATACATTCTAAACAGTTTCCCGATTCGAACCCTACGTATTTTATAGTTATTTGACAAGAACAAACAATGATATTTTACTTTTTTTACTAATTAAAAAAGTAATCTTTTTTAACTTTTTTACTATTAGAAAAGAACAAACAACTGTTTTTTTTATATACGTAATTGTCTAGAGTGCGTTTGATTACACGATGAAAATAAATTAATTCCACGGAATTATTTTACTAGGAAAAAGATTCCATGGAAAAAATACGAAATTAATTTGGTTGTTTGATTGTCGTTATTTTTCATAGAAATGGATATTTTCCTATGGAGAAGAATATGTAAAATGATAAATTTTTGGAAAATAATTTCATGGAAAATACACACTATCAAGCACTCCAATTGCTAAAAAATTTGTGATAAAAATATTTTTCATGGAAAAAAGTTCAATCAAACACAACTTAAGTAAATATATTAAATTGCATCGCAAAAAAATAACTATATTAAATTAAATAAATAATTTTAATTTGTATACATAGGTTTAGAAGAAAAAAATATGATAAAGCCTTAACATTTGTTATTATATAGTTGTAAAGATATATAGCATTTGTAAAAATACAATCAACTTAATTAATGAACCATACGGCATAAAAGCGCTTCATTGAAAATTGTTGCTCATGAGTTTTTCTTTGTTCATCCATTAAAGCTAGAATAAATATTTATTTTTTTATTTAAAAATTACTATGTGTCAAACTAATGATCAGAAATGGTGTTGATATTTATCAAATTATTTTAAATAATTTTAAATTAGATAAAAAATAATATGTGACAACTCTTCGATGAAGAATTAAATATTATCACAGTTTTAATGGACAAACAAAAATGGTACGATAAGTCATTTGTACAGAAATCAGCACACCATAAGAAAAATGCTTACTTGCACAGAATGTACAGTCGATGTCATTACATAAGCTTACTTTTCTCTGCTTGAATCCTTGTACTGGCCCTATCAACGTGGATGAGCTGTGAGTCACTCACGGAACTGATTCTTATTCTCTGTGAATAAGTTATAAAATATTGCAATCCCATTGTTATATAAGGTGCTGTTGTTGGTTTTGTTGCTTGAGAAACAAATTCAAAAAGACATTCTTTTTTTTCGTCCCACATGAAAAAAGAAAAAAAGTTCTCCTTTATATATAATAATTTATTCTTCTTAGTAAGAATGTGAGTTTTGTAGGAAATGAGTTACATCCTATTCAACTTGCGAACGGGTGTGCGATTTTGACGCGTCACGGAAGATTATTTTGGACACGAACGGTAGTCCAAGAAAGTTTTTAACTCCTGATTTGCATGCATTTGTCAAAAGATAACTGGTGACACAATATTGGTTTATACTTTCTCAAAACGGATATATTTTTGTTATTCTTTTACAAGGAGACAATATGTTTGATCAGTTTAAAAGACTATACATGAGATGTGAAAAAAAAAATTATAGTAATAATAAAAAAATTAGTATTAGTTAGTAAAAACTAAGATTAGTATTAAGGTTTCCGATGTTAATTAGTAAAAACTAATTCCAATTACTTTATTTAATAACCTGACATTAGTACTAATGTTAAATTATTAATATTAATGAATGATTAAACAATATCAGTTAAGTATCTTAAATAATAGCTAATTAGTAAAATTTAATTACATATCTTAAATATTATTTAAATGTCATGTTTACTTAATTTGTTTTCCTAGCTACATTAAATAAAATATTGTAATATTATCGAACATGTTAGTAGATTAATTGTCAATTTTATTAACCAATTATTATTAAAAAAAACTAATTAATTATTTTAAATATTAATTATTATTTTTACTAATTACTAATAACTTAACACTAATTAAACATAAAAAATTAATATTAAATATCAACTATGTTATTAGTGAAAATGTTAATTTATAACAAAATAATATTATTTCTAGGGAACTATAATTATCAAGAAAATTTTTACAATGTCCAATTTTTTTTAAAATGTTTACCAAAATTACTCTTAATTTATAAATGAACTATAAGTTTTATTTTTTAGAAACTGTAATAAACTTGATGATATTTTTGGTAGCTACCTTGAAAATCGCATTGTGAAAGTGTCAACGGCAAATATTATTTTTCATTTTTATTAAGAAAAAATAATATCATTAGAATAATTTATAACTAAGTATTAATTAATTATTAATTACTTTTTAATTATTATTTATTTTATAACATAATAATTTACTATCTTAACTAATGGCACATGTTAAGGATAATTAATAATAGCTTTTTATTTTAAAAATTGTTATTAATTTTGTATTAAAAAAAATGTAATCAAGACCCAATAAAATATTTTTTTCAATAAAAAAAATCTTTTGCATCAAGTCTTGATAATATTTTCCAATACAATTTTTTTTAATGTTTAGTAAGAGTTGATAATAATTTTCAAGTAAAAAGGTTATGCAATAATTATCCTTAACATGTGGCTAAGGACACATGTTAGCAAAATCCCTTAAATTATTAGGAGAATAAAAATTAAATATATAATTAAATGGTAGTTAACATTTATTATCTACTAAGACTATAACTACTTAAGATTAAAAAACTGAGCGCGTATGGATTTAGTACACCTTCACGTTCTCTGAAAAAGAAAGGATGTACGAACCATTGTATGAGAGGACAATGGTGGGCCCCGTGGGAGGGGACATGAACTGTAAAATTGGTAATCCATACTTCAAACTTCTACCAAAAGCTGAGTAATAAGTGGAATATTTGTTGAAAGTGCAAATCGTTCCAGTTTACCAAACACCTCCATTTTCTTTTCCATGTTTTGTTTTTGGATCAACTGTTTTTTCCTATGTGAAACTTAGCATTTGAATTGTCAAAATATGTTTATTGATAATAATTGTTTGATTTTTTTTGAAATCCCACTCACACACACAATTGGAGGACTCGAACCTTGTCAGTCCCTCCTGATGTCCGCTCTAATACCACTAGGCTAGAGAGCTCGGACATAATAATTGTTTGATTGAACCCCAATCGTTTAAATCCCATTTTATCGTTTATACGACACGTGATTCTTGTCATGGAAAGAAAGTACAAAAACCATGTTACTGACTGACTTCTAGCCATAGTCTGCATTTGAAGACGTAGACAGCCAAATTTGAAATGAGACACATGTACGGTCAGCAGCTAAATGAAGAGCTTCATTATAGGATGATTGCAACATAGCTACAGATTTATTTCTTCTCCTAAATGTTTCCTTCAATCATAACCCAATAAAGGGCCGTTTGGTAAACCGTAAGTGTAGGAAAATATGGATTTAGACTTTCAAGTAGGAAAGAGTGATAGGAATCCATTCACTTTCTTGTCCTCCTAGTAGGGGACAAAGGTGTTTGGTTAGGATAAAGAAGTGGGAAGTGGAAAGTTGAAGAATATGTTATAATAATATCTTTTATTTGAATTAATTAATATTAATAAAAATATTTGGTTAATTAGTTAATAAATTTAATTATCCGCCTCAAATATCTAATATTAATTTAATACTTTAATTAATTAATACCAATTAACTAATATTAAATATAATTAATAAACTAGTTATAGATATTTAATATTAGTTCTTAACTATATTAATTATATTAGTCAATTAATCCTTTGAAAAATCTCAAAGAGTTCTAGGAGTCGTTCATTCCCAAAAAAAAAAAAAAAAAATTAAAAAAAAAAATTAAAAAAGAGCTCTAGGAGCCGTTCTCTTCTTCTCCACCCCCACCGGCTGCCGTCCTACCGCCACCACCCCTTTTCCGTCCAAGCCGGCTTCTCTTCTTCCCCGGTCATTCTCCCCCTCCTCCTACGAGCAGATCTCCATCTACAAGGCAGCAACGACGGCGTGGATAGGGACGACGACGGCGTGGATGGGGACGGTGACGGCGTCCACCGGTGCGAAGTCCGGCTCAGGGCGGTTCGTCGTTGAGGCGGACGTTCGTCATCGAGTTCGTCGTTGAGGCGGACGTCCGGCTAATTAACCTCTGGCTGACGTCTCTGTCGTCGTTTGATAATATAACAATTATCAAAAAAAAAAAAAAAGAAGAAGAAGAAGAAGAAGAAGAGGGAATCACCCCACATCCAGTGGATGAAGCTGGATGTGGGTGGCCGGGTTTTGAGAAGCTTTTCCTGCCGACAGGAAAAGCAACATATCATATGATGTTCTTCCAAGTCCCCTTTCCCATTTGAACCAAACACTGGAAGAAGACTTCCATGCTTCAATTCCCATGAAATCAGCTTTCCTCCTCCCACTTCCATTTTACCAAACAGACCCTAAGGACAACATGGCAAGGGTTAACTAGACCGGGCGTTCAAAATCCATTCTGAAGCCGACCCGGTCAAATTAATGCTGAATCGGCCTAGGTCCAATTAAAGCACAGGACCGGTCCGGCCTACCATTGACTAGGTTTGAATTCACCACCCCCTCCCCCAGCCTGCTTGGTCACCCTAACGGGTCGAGCCGGATTTCTCTCCCATACCCATAGGATCGGTCAGGTCAAGTGCTCTGTAAAACGTCCGACTTTAGTGATGTAATTTGAACCGTTTTAGGTAGAAAAAAAATACAATCTATCTAACGACCGTAATTTTAAAAACATTTAGAAATGGTTAAAAGTGAAGATCATCATCCCTCCTCTATATGAATATGTATTATTAAAAAGCTAATGAGTTTTGTGGGAATCAAACTCTGAACCGTGAACTTCACAAGTCCCAACTCCTTAGCCTCCTCCTAGTTAACAAAATGTCTCAAACCAACTTCTTGTTATACATATACCAAAAGTTGAGCTAGTTATTTTTTTGTCTATATTTTTTTCCTCTCTTTTTAAATGTATAACTGCATGACAAATCTATTTTTGTTTGAAGGAAGACAAGATATTGTAGAATAGTATTTTATTCACTTTTCTTCATCATATGGCAAGGGCCATATATATAGGGCTAATGGGCAACCCAAGGGTCATGAGTTACATAACCCAAGGATCATGAGTTACATGACTCCAAGGGTCATGTGTAACTCATGACATAATGGTGAATAAAATGGGTTTCACAACACTCCCCCTTATTCATCTATTTCCTTGGATCCACTTATGAAATACTTCAGGATTCAATAAGCTAATGGGGTGGATACTGCTGGATCCAGAGTAAACTTGGTTTGCCTCGTTAAAACCTTGGCTGTGGAAAACCCAGTGGGAAAAACCATCAGTCCTAAGAAAAAGAGTACAATCCTATAGTTTTACTCCCCCTGATCTATACAAGCTTCAGGCTTGCAGGTCTTTTAGTTGCCTCATCCCTATTCCTCTTACAAGCTTTACAAAAGTACATCGTGGCAGTGTTTTGGTAAACAAATCTGCTAAGTTATTACAAGATTGAATTTGTTGTACTTTGACTTGTCCCTTCTCTTGAAGGTCGTGCGTCCAGAAGAATTTGGGGGATATGTGCTTCGTCTTGTCACTCTTCATGTATCCTTTCTGAAGTTGAGCTACGCATGCTGCATTATCTTCAAAAATGGTAGTAGGCTCAAGTTCACCAGTCTTCAGGCCAGTAGATGCCAAAATGTGCTGAATGACGGAGCGAAGCCAAACACACTCCTTGCGCTACCTCCAAGGGTCTATAGACCTAGGACTATATTACCCGAATAGTGGGTCTTCCACTTTACTTGGTTATTCAGATGCAGGTTATAGATCAGATCCCCACACAGAGAAATCACAAACTGGATTTGTGTTTACTTTCGGTGGTACGGCTATCTCCTGGAGGTCCGTCAAACAGACCAGTGTGGCTATCTCATCCAACCATTCTGAACTCCTGGCAATATCTCGTCTCCCTTCCATTCTCCTGAGGATGAGGCACGGGCTATCGCTTCTGACTATCCTTTTCGATGCATGGTGCACCTGCATGCAGACTAATGATGGGTCAGTATATCAGCATACTGGTGAATGTGTGAACAAAGAGCTACATTTGTCTGAAACGATCACTGTTCATTTAGTGAGAAAACGTTTCTTGTGATGTGATCTTGCTAGTTTTACCAAAACACAGGTTTATCTAATGATGAACTTATTTATTCTTACAATTTGACAAAAATTTTATGAAGTCTCTCCGAATAGGCTCATCTACTTGGGTATGATGTCAGAAAGAACTTGGGACTTGGTTCTTAAGAGGTCCCCGGTGACCCTCCTCCCCCATTTTCCCGCCTGGTCATATTCACGTAGAGCTACTGAAAGGGGTTGACCGAATATTATTTTTTTTGCTCAAATTGTATTTATAATTATGCATTTTTTGCAAGAAATTAATTGAACTCTCTATATCGGCCCGTCGATCTCTGAAGTTGAGCTACGCATGCTGCATTATCTTCAAAAATGGTAGTAGGCTCAAGTTCACCAGTCTTCAGGCCAGTAGATGCCAAAATGTGCTGAATGACGGAGCGAAGCCAAACACACTCCTTGCTTGTTTCATGGATTGCCAGGAGTTCAGAATGGTTGGATGAGATAGCCACACTGGTCTGTTTGACGGACCTCCAGGAGATAGCCGTACCACCGAAAGTAAACACAAATCCAGTTTGTGATTTCTCTGTGTGGGGATCTGATCTATAACCTGCATCTGAATAACCAAGTAAAGTGGAAGACCCACTATTCGGGTAATATAGTCCTAGGTCTATAGACCCTTGGAGGTAGCGCAGAAGATGCTTCACTCCATTCCAGTGGCGCTTTGTGGGCGCTGCACTGTATCTGGCTAATAAGTTAACTGAAAACGCTATATCAGGACGCGTACAGTTAGCCAGATAGAGTAGTGCCCCAATGGCACTTAGGTAAGGTACTTCAGGACCTAATGATTCCTCCCCCTCTTCCAGTGGACGGAAAGGGTCCTTTTTTACGTCCAATGATCGAACGACCATTGGTGTACTAAGGGGATGGCATTTATCCATGTGGAATTGTTTAAGTAATCTTCGTGTATATGTAGATTGGTGTAACAGGATACCACCCTTTAGGTGTTCGATCTGTAAGCCAAGACAATACTTTGTTTTGCCTAGGTCTTTCATTTCAAAAGTTGTTTTAAGGCTTTCAGATATCTCAGTGATCTCTGCAGGAGATCCAATGAGATTTAAGTCGTCGACATAAACGGCGACTATAACAAATCCTGTTCCCGATCTTTTTATAAAGATACACGGGCAGACTTTATCATTAGTAAATCCTTGCGTTGCAAGAAACTCACTTAGTCTATTATACCACATTTTTCCTGATTGTTTAAGACCGTACAATGATCTTTGTAACCTTACAGAATAGGTGTCCCGAGGTCTATCTGTTTTCTCTGGTGAAATTTTATATCCTTCAGGGAGTTTCATATAGATATCTTTATCTATATTGCCATAAAGATATGCAGTCACAACGTCCATGAGCTGCATTTCTAGGCTTTTCAGAGAAGAGAGGCTGATCAGGAATTTGAAGGTATTCCCATCCATGACCGGAGAATATGTTTCTTCATAATCTATTCCCGGTTTCTGGGAGAAACCTTGCGCTACAAGGCGTGCTTTGTAGCGCACAACTATGTTGTGTTCATTTCTTTTTCTTGTGAAGATCCATTTATATCCCACAGGTTTTACACCTTCAGGTGTTTGGACTACTGGTCCAAAGACTTCGCGTTTCAAGAGTGAGTCCAGCTCTACTCCTATTGCCTCGTTCCACTTTGGCCAATCGCCTCTGCGTTTACATTCCGCTAGAGACCGTGGATCGATGTCATCGTCATTTTCAGTGACGTGAACGGCAATATTGAACGAAAAATCGTCGTCGACGACTGTGCTTTTTCTGTTCAGTACCTCTCCAGTACGTACATAATTTAATAATATTTCTCCTGTTTGTTCCTCTTCAGGGGAAACTAGGAGGGGAGAGGTAGCTGATCTGAGCTCAGCATCCTGTGTTGGGATCTTCTTAATTTCTCCAGGGTTTTTTCTTTTACGAGGGACTTTGTCTCTCGAACCTGGTGGGCGTCCTCTTTTTAATTGAGGTACTGCCATTTCTGCTGCCGGCGGATTGCATCCATCTTTAGGGATGTCAATCCTAGCTGGCGTGTTGGCAGCAGGGACGTGTGATTTGACAATCTTCTGGTTGTCAGTAAATGTATCCGGAAGTAGATGTACAGTGTTCTGAAGATGTAATATCTTCAGGATCTCATCTTCACATTGGCTTGTACGCGGATCAAAATGAGACAAAGTTTTTGTGTCCCAAGAAATTGTCTTAGAAGCTTCTGGCTTCTTAGACTGTGTGCCCAGTTTAGGAAATAATCCTTCATCAAACTCACAGTCATCAAGACGTGCCTTAAATACGTCACCCGTCAGGGGTTCTAGGTATCTAATTATAGAGGGTGAGTCAAACCCAACATAGATACCTAATCGACGTTGTGGACCCATTTTGGTCCTCTGTGGGGGAGCTATGGGGACGTCAACAGCACAACCAAAAACTCTCAAATGTGAGATATTTGGAGGTGAACCATAAGCGAGCTGCATCGGAGATAGAATATGACCTCCAGAAGGCCGTATTCTAATAAGTGATGCGTCATGCAATATAGCATGACCCCAAGCTTCCACAGTCAACTGTGACTGCATCAACAATGGACGAGCAATCCATTGTAATCTCTTAATAAGAGATTCTGCTAACCCGTTCTGGGTGTGAACATGAGCTACAGGATGTTCAACTTCGATGCCAGTTGCTTGGCAATAGTCTTGAAAAACCTGTGAAGTAAATTCACCCGCATTATCAAGTCTTAACTTTTTGATATGGTTATCGGGGAAATGAGCCCGCAACTTAATTATTTGTGCCAATAGCTTAGAAAAAGCTAAGTTGCGGGTGGACAAAAGGCACACATAAGACCATTTAGTAGATGCATCTATAAGTACCATAAAGTACCTAAATGGACCACTTGCGGGGTGAATAGGTCCGCAAATGTCTCCATGAATTCTCTCTAAGAAGCTAGGAGACTCTAGTCCCACTTTCAAAAGGGATGGTCTTGTTATAAGTTTTCCTTGAAAACAAGGTAGACACGAGTAATCATACTTCTGAAGAATCTTCAGGTTCTGCAGGTTGTGTCCACTGGATTGGCTCATGATTCGTTTCATCATAGCTGATCCTGGGTGACCCAGTCTATTATGCCAAAGTTTAAATTTTGGCGATAAATGACACTTCTGGTGCACAATCATGTTAGCTTCTGTTGATTGAATATGAGTATGATAGAGACCCGACGGGAGTCCCTTGAATCGTTCTAAGATAGTTTTTGAACCATCTTTTAGACGAGTAACATACAGATATTCTGTCTCATTTATTTCATTTGTTTCTAAGTGATATCCGTTTAAACGAATGTCCTTGAAACTTATGAGGTTCCTATTTGATTTAGGAGAGAATAGTGCATCTTTTATTATTAGTCTTGTTTTATTTGGGAGCAATATAATTGCTTCACCAGATCCTTCTATTATGTTTGATAGTCCTGATATCGTAATAACAGGACCGTCATAATCATATAAGCTATAAAAATAGCTTTTTTCTCGAAGGATTGTGTGCGTCGAGGCGCTGTCCACAAGGCATTCACACTTCATCTATAGATCTATTGAAAAAAAAAAATAACAACAAACAATTGTAATTAAAACAACAGTTTTGAAAAAAAATTCTCTTATATCGATCGACGGACCGATATAGAGAGGTCAATAAGTTGCTTGCAAAAATGCATAATTTATAAATACAATTTGAGCAAAAAATAATAATATTCGGTCATCCCCTTTCGGTAGCTCTACGTGAATATGACCAGGCGGGAAAATGAGGGAGGAGGGTCACCGGGGACCTCTTAAGAACCAAGCCCCAAGTTCTTTCTGACATCATACCCAAATAGGTGAGCCTATTCGGAGAGACTTCGTAAAATTTTCTTTGTCAAATGTAAGAATAAATATCATTTTTCAAGAAATTTAAAAGAGAAGCATAATATGAAAATGCGGCAACAAGTTTTTTTTTTTTTTAAAAGCAGGAAATAAGATAATGGCTCTAGTCGAGTAGGTCGTCGTTCTCGAAGTCTTCCGCCGAGAACTGAGTAGACGGCTGCTTTTCTACCAGATTTGTTTCAATTTGAGACTTCTGGCTCGCTTGATACAGATCTTGTAGATGTCGTGGGGTGCGACAGTTTCTGGACCAGTGTCCAGTCATGCCACATTTGTGGCATTTGTCCTCCCAATTTTTCTTGGGAATGGACATCAGTTCTGTGGTCTTCTTCCACTTCTTCTTTGCCCCACTTTTGCTGCTCTGGGGATGAAAGTTGTTCTTGGGTGGACTTCTGGCCGGCCTCTTCTGGGCATTCCCCATGTTAGATCTGTTCTTATTTTTCTTCTGCTTCTTGGAAGAAAAATGAGCTTCTGGGAGAGGAGCTGAGCCTGCAGGGCGTAGGTTATGAGTGGCCAAGAGAAGTTCTCTGTTTTGCTCTGCCATCATCAGGGTGGAGTGCAATTCAGAGTACTTTGTGAACTTTCGTTCACGGTACTGTTGCATGAGGATTGCGTCCTTCTCGTGGAAGGATGTATATGTTTTTTCCAACATGCGATACTCCGAGACTTCTTCACCACACAACTTCAGGCGTGAGGTGATATTATGAAGAGCTGAGTTGTACTCAGCTACGGACTTAAAGTCCTGAAGTCGAAGGTTTTCCCACTCATACCTTGCACGTGGGAGGATTACATCTTTTTGATGTTTATAGCGGTCCTCCAGTGCAGTCCACAATTCCTTTGGGTCTTCTACAGTGAGGAATTCGGCCTTCAGGGTCCGATCAATGTGTCTCCTGATGTAGATAATGGCTTTCGCCTTATCTATATCAGAGACGTTCACTGTAGAAACAACCACAGCAGTGTCTGCTGTATTTTCCGTACCAGTGGCCGGAGCCGATGGAAGAGGAGTTGAAATTGTGGCTAATAAGCCCTGGGCACGTAAGTGGAACTTCAGGTCCACGTGCCAGCTCAAATAATTTTTTCCAGCAACATCTAGTACTTCGAAATCGACACTCGCTATTTTGGCCATTTTATCAGTCGGATCGACTAGGGAAAAAGGGAGGATGACGTCGAGATCTGGACGTCGATTCACCTTGCTTCAGCAATCGTGCTGATAACGTGTTTGAAGGAAGACAAGATATTGTAGAATAGTATTTTATTCACTTTTTTTCATCATATGGCAAGGGCCATATATATAGGGCTAATGGGCAACCCAAGGGTCATGAGTTACATAACCCAAGGGTCATGAGTTACATGACTCCAAGGGTCATGTGTAACTCATGACATAATGGTGAATAAAATGGGTTTCACAACAATTTTCAAATAATAAAAAAAATTAATTAATTTTTTTGATATGGTGAACATTTATTATAGTTGGAAGTGTGTAATTATTAGTGGTTAGTAATTATGTTAGTTGGATAGTGTGTAATTTATATGTTTTATCCCTAGTTAATTTAAGCATATTTTGATAGATGTAAGGTGGAGAAAAATACTTTTGGATCATGAAAGTTCCACGAGATGAAGCCTAGATTTTTTTTAATTATATATATTAGAAGTCAGATACGTGTCTTTTATGTGTATTTTTTTTCACTTCTTAAATATATACTTCATGACAAATCCATTTTGAAATAGTAAAAAAATATTTTGAAATAAATTTATTTTAGAGATAGTGAAATTTTATTATAGTGGAAAGGAGTCCATTTTTGTTCACCCGCAAAAGCTAGGTGGAATATTCATCTCCCACTAAACAAATGACACGTAGGATGTCCATTTTTGAAGTGTCTTTTGAAATAATTATTAGGGTACTAATGGATGGAAAAAAAAAACTTTTTCAATTTTATATTTATGTTTGGTTGAACGTTGCATTATTTTTTCCAGTTTCCAACAGGAGATATCTTCATAATGTTTAGGAATATTTATAGTTTATAACAGGAGAAAAATATTCATAGTTTGCAATTTTTTATTTTGTTGTATTATGTAATCAAATTAAAAATTAAATTTTTGATTCCCGTCAAACCTATAAATTAAAATCTTATTTGAGAATTTTTATTTTGTTGTATTATGTAATCAAATTAAGAATTAATTTTTTGATTCTTGTCGAGTCTATAAAGTTAAATCTTATCATATTCAAAATCAGTACTATAAAGCAATTAAATATATAATTTGAATTCAATATTATCTACAATTTAAAAGAGAACAAAATTTATAATATACTTAATTTAAATTGATGTAATCTAAAATTATCGTTATATCTTCAACATAGAATTGAAAATAGAAAAATAAATATTATGTAACAATGGATGAAAGGAATTTTTTTTTTTTTTTTATAATATTTATAATTTTATTAGTTTTATATTACTGTTTAGTTACGTTCCATTTTCTTTGGTTTTCAAGATGAGACTTGAATTCAATCTTATCTACAATTTAAATTTTAAAAGAGAACAAAGTTTATAGTCCATTCTAATTTAAATTGATATAATCTAAAATTATCGTTATATCTTCATCGTAGAATTAAAAATAGAAAAAAAAGTAGGAATGGATGAAAGAAAAAAAAAACTTATTTATAATATTTTTCAATTTTATTAGTTTTATATTTTTGTTTGGTTGAACGTTACAATTTCTTCGGTTTTTTTATTCCAGTCAAATCTATAATTTAAAACCATATTAGTTTCAAAATTATTAAGATAAATTAATTAAATCTATTATTTGAATTCATTTGTATCTACCATTTGAAAGAGAACAAAATTTATAATCTGTTCTAATTTAAATTGATGTAATCTAAAATTATCTTTATATCTTCATATTAGAATTAAAAAAATTTAGATACGAACGGATGAAAGAAGAAAAGAAACTTATTTCTAATATTTTTTAATTTTATTATTTTTATATTTCTGATGGGATGAAAGAAGAAAAGAAACTTATTTCTAATATTTTTTAATTTTATTATTTTTATATTTCTGATGGGTTGAACAGACCGGTTTGTCGAGTATTCATATTTCCTAGTTATATAGTTATCACTATACATAGTGAACTTTGTTTGGCATTCAAGGACTTAAAAAGGGGGGAAAATGAAGTCATATGCTTGGCCAATATACTCAAAAACAAATATGGCAAAATATTTGACATATTGACATTATAATCTAAACAAAAAAATGGCAAATTTTTTATAGAAAAATGAACTTAGTATATTAAAGATACATTTTTAATACCTTTTTGATGTCTTTGATTCTTGACTGTCTCATCCCATAATTCTTTTGTACAATTCATCTTCTCCGCTTTTTCTATACGCATCTATTTTTTTAATTCTAATATGAAGATAATTTTAGATTACATCAATTTAAATTAGAACATATTATAAATTTTGTTCTCTTTCAAATGGTAGATACAATTGAATTCAAATAATAGATTTAATTAATTTATCTTAATAATTTTGAAACTAATATGATTTTAAATTATAGATTTGACTGGAATAAAAAAACCGAAGAAATTGTAACGTTCAACCAAACAAAAATATAAAACTAATAAAATTGAAAAATATTATAAATAAGTTTTTTTTTTTCTTTCATCCATTCCTACCCTTTTTTTTTCTATTTTTAATTCTAGGATGAAGATATAACGATAATTTTAGATTATATCAATTTAAATTAGAATGGACTATAAACTTTGTTCTCTTTTAAAATTTAAATTGTAGATAAGATTAGGGATTGCAATAAAATTGAATGATACCAAGAGAATAAACAGATCATTGAATAAATTAGGGATTGCAATAAAATTGAATGATATCAAGGAATAAACACTCTAGCACTGTAAATCTTACGGAAACAACAAACAGAAGAGAAACTCCTAAAAAGAGAATCCTGAACATAAATGAAGATTGCAATATAATTTAAATCATATTAGTTTCTAAATTAGCAAGATAAATTAATTAAATTTATAATTTGAATTCAATTGTATCTACCATTTGAAAGAACAAAATTTATAATCTGTTCTAATTTAAATTGATGTAATCTATAATTATCTTCATATCTTCATATTAGAATAAAAAATAAAAATATATTAGATACGAATGGATGAAAAAAGAAACGAAAAAGCTTATTTCTAATATTTTTCAATTTTTTTATTTTTATATTTCTGATGGGTTGAGCATGGACCGGTTTGCCGAGTATTCATATTTCCTAGTTATATAGTTATCACTATACATAGCGAACTTTGTTTGACATTCAACAAAAGAAGAAAAAAATGAAGTCATATGCTTGGCAAATATACTCAAAAACAAATATGGCAGAATATTTGACATTATAAACAAAACAAAAAAAGACAAATTTTTGATAGAAAAATGAACTTAGTATATTAAGATACATTTTTAATACCTTTTCAATGTCTTTGATTCTTGACTATCTCATCCCATAATTTTTTTGTACAATTCATCTTCTCCGCTTTCTCTATCCGCATATATGAATTTGACATACCAAAATTTAGGAAAATCCCAAGAAAAAAGAAGAAGAAAAAGAAGAGTGAATCTCCAAAAGATGAAAGGAATCCAGAATTCTAGCTGAATGCAGATCATTGAATAAATTAGGGATTGCAATAAAATTGAATGATACCAAGGAAATAAATGCTCTAGCACCGTAAATCTTACGGAAACAACAAACAGAAGAGAAACTCCTAAAAAGAGTATCCTGAACATAAAAGAAGATTGCAATTAATCACACTAATTCTTAATCCAAATAAAAAGGATGAGTTAGCAGTAAAAGCTCACATTTTTTGGCATCTTCAACTGTTGAAAAAATGGATGCCATTTGTAAAGAATACATTAGCAAATCTGAATTTGTTTTATGTCGTAAGAAGATCCATTGGTTAAAAGAAATTTTGCTCGGTAAAATATAGAGAGAAGTAGAGAGAGAAGATTGTGTATTCTAAAAGATAGGAAATAGTTACAATAATTTAAATTTTAAAATAAGAGATTTTAAATGACATTTTTATCCTTAGATGAATATGATTTGATATATAATAATTTATGTAAACTATATAATCCAAATACCTCTGGTATTTCGATTATATATACTAGTGTCGGCCATACGCGTCATATTTTAAAATTTAAAAATATTCATACCATCTTCATACAACTATCATAAGTTAAATGTAAATAACCAAATCTAATCTACCGTAATTTAAAATCTAATTTACCGTAATTTAAATATAATATATACATATTATTAAACCTAATTTATAATTTATATTCTAATCTATCTAAAGATTTAATGTATGCTAAATTTAATAACAAACTAATTTTACAAAAATTAAAATTTCTGATATAATTAAATTTAATTTAGTCTAATGCATACTCACAATCCTAGTTAATATAAACATTAATTTAATATTATTTAATCTAATCTAATTTAATTTAAATTAATATAGTTGGATAAAATTTATAATTTAACGTAATCTATGCAAATTAAAAAAATTATTTAAAATTTATTATAATTCATAACTTAAGTATAATTTTATTTTTTCAAAATTGGATAGTGTTGATTAGTGGAGAGAGAGAAAAAGTGAGTGTTGGGCGCGTGCGGAAGAGTTTGCCAACCCACCTGATCAAAACCAACCCTCGTCTAACGGACTCCAAGCACAAGATTAAGACAAGTATATGGCGGGGACGTACGTCACCTGGACAAATCACAATCTTTAATAACTCAGATGAAATTACAAGATGGACAGAACTCACGTTAAACATTTTGTCCTAATAGGTTCAAGCCCCTCACCACTCTCAAGAAGAAAAACAAACGATTAAAATTGAGATCACTCACCAACCCGTAGCAATCTTCCTAACCGAAGTTGACGACTCCTCGATTAGATCTTCTT
Source organism: Iris pallida (assembly GCA_029216955.1). NCBI lineage: Eukaryota > Viridiplantae > Streptophyta > Magnoliopsida > Asparagales > Iridaceae > Iris > Iris pallida. The sequence continues at coordinate 18,831,808 of JANAVB010034420.1, forward strand.
CTTCCTTCTATCTTGGATGACGAAGTCCTAAGAGCAAAGTACAGACTTTCTCTTATATTTTTTTGTGGACGAGCACACCGAATCTCCACTTTGTGGTTTTCCTTTGTGCCTCCACCCTCACCTCATATAAATAATATAAGAAACCTAATTTTAGGGTTAGAAAATCCTAAAAGTAGCCTACCATCAGATCTGACCGTCCTCCAACAACCGATAGTGTAGATTATATCCCATCACCAATTATGGACGTCCAAATATGGTCAAATTAAATATTTGATACAAATTTGTAAATCTAATTAAATCAGATATTTAATGTAGATTTTCAAATCATATTAAACTAAATGTTTTACCATATTTGGGCTCCAAAATTTGCTCTTACCAAATCCAAACTGGACTCCAACAATCACCCCGTCCAGTCTGATGATAGGGTGTTGACCCCATGGCTCCTCAACTGGCCTCCATGCCTGTCGTCCCGCGACAGAGTTCCTGCTCTCCCATGCTACTGATCTCCGATCCCCCGAGCTGCTTTGCATCTTCCTTTATCTCTAGCTCCTCGACCGTCACGTCGATGCTAGCTGTCATGCGTAGCACCTCCTGCACCACTGGGATCCTGTCGATATCAATGACACGACCAAGACTGAAGTCCCTGACAATCAGCCACACCGTAAATCTCGGCTACTTGTTTCCGACTTCCGTCTTCCACCGAAAAGTGTTAACGTTCCGACGAGCTTCATCGCCCTTGGTTGGCCCAACCAAGTGGACGGTACAGTTCTCACGAGATTCGAACTCCTGAACATGCCCACTTTCATGTCCGAACTTGAAGCTCCCATATACACATGCGTCCTCGAGCAGAGTATCACGCATTGTGCATGTCGTCGATGACCCACAGCTTCCCCTGAACTATGTGAATGATGATGCTCCCGCCTCAAATTGAGTTTGCTGCAAACCTTGATATCCTCCCTGGCTTCGAACTGCTGAAACCAATGTCGCTCTGTGAAGCTTTGGCAAAGCACATGTCGTCAAAATCGGATCCGTAGAGCAACCCCCACTTGGAGACCGACCAGTTATCATGGGACCGACAGACTGACCCTCAATCTTTGACTCATCACCATCCGTCGTTTTGTCTCGACGAACCGAATCCTCCGTATCCCTCAAAGCATCTAGAAGCCCCTCCTCATCAAGTTCTCGACGATCCACCTCCCGTCGAACACCCCTTGAGCCTCCATCCGGTGTCTGTGGTCTACCTGTACAGCTCAGCGGCTTGAGCCTATACATGCCACAACACAAATCTTCCCGAGCCAGGTGTTGGGAACCCTTCGCAAGCGTCCAATCTTTCTCCCCAAACAGACTGCGATAACCATCATCTGCTAGCCTCCCTACTGAAACCAAGTTGTAGCGCAAACTCGGTACATGTCGCACACCCCTGAGGACGAGCTTCTCACCAAACTCTGTCATCAAGTGCTCATCATCGATGCCTATAACTTCAGCCGCCCCCTTGTCGCCTATCTTCACACGTCCAAACTTGCCACCGCGGTACGACGTGAAGATCCTCCTATGTTGAGTGGCGTGATATGACGCCCCCGTGTCCATCACCAGTCGCCATCATGACACATGCCATAAGGTTCCTCTACGTCGGTCGCTGCGATGATGATATCTCCAAACGCTGTGAGATCCTCCTGATCGTCCTTGCCTTTGGCCTTCTCAGCTTTGAGCTTCATGAAGTTCCTCTTGATATGACCTCTTTCGTTACAGTGATAGCTGTCACGCCCCGATTCGGATAATCGTTCGTCCTCTCTTTGATTCACGCCGAACCGTTCGTCATCGCTTGGGCGTGATGCCGTACAAGTCTAGTGTTGCACTTGTACAAGACAAAGACGGTACACAATTGATAATCTTCAAATAGGAACACATAGCAGCGGCAGAAGCAAACAAATTGAAGCAATGAGGACATATATTTCTTTATCGAATAGGAATACATTACTGATTTATAGCAGCGGAGATAAGCAGATAACTTGAAGTCACAAAAGATATATAGAAATGCATTCTCTTTATTGATAATTGAAGAAGAGTACAAGATTTGTAATGAAATACAATGCTTACAACACATCTCACTTACATTGATAGCCAAATGAACAAATGCCATAAAGCTTTAAATTCGATGCTCGATACATTGAATTACAACTCGATATACCGACTTGGCTTACCACTCACTGGTACAATAGATTTACGATGTTCTATATATTATGCCCTTTATAAACAGAAGACATCATCTTTTGTAAGGAGATCTTCTGCACGTCCAACAAATCTTCGATGCCGCGGGACCGATCAAGCCAATTCTCGTGTACAGAACTTCCCAAGTACGGGCACCTAAAAAAAGTGTCCACAATGTGGGTCAGTACATCATTTATGTACTGGCGAGCAGAACTAGCCCACACACCTAAACCAACACTAAGTGGTCAATTTTAGCAAGCATTTATTAGAATGATCTTTCTATCTGGGGCCTAGCATCCAATTACAGTTCATGAGCAGAATCATTGAAGTATATTAACATGTTCTTAGCAGTGTTCATGGCAAGGCAACATTGTAGCATTCTTGGTGTTATCATGTTCAGCATCATTGAAGCAACACTAGCATTAACATCTTAAACATGTTATGACAATTCGTATGGAAAGGCAACATTTTAGCATACTGCATTTACATGTTAAGCAAGTTCTCATTTGAAAGGCAACATCACATCATCATTTCATTTAGCATGTTAAACAGGCAAGTTGAACCAACATATATGTTGAATATATCACGTTTAAGTGATTTCTTACCGATAGCCGACTCCTCGTACCTGCATCAAATATAGGTTAGCAGATATACTTACTCTGCCTGCATAAAACATTCATTAGCGTGCATCCTGACTACATGGCCACTGGTGTTGTTAAACCATATGGACTCTTTCATTTCCATATAGGACTTCAAGATAATGCGATGATACCATAGTATGTAGCGAGCCTCTATGCTGCCTCGCATTATCCGTGCTCCCAAAGCAGTTATCATTATTTCCCCCCAGGCCGAATCGGTCCCCTAACGTCGTCGAGGAAACTTATCAATTCATTTCAAAGGGGCATTAGCATTCATTTCATTCAGCAGTTCAATGTTCATGTGTTGTTCATTCCAGCAAATCTTAGCATAAGCATCTCTATCAATTTAGCAACTAACCATCACAGTTTAAGGGACATAACATAGGGACATATTACTCCATTTTATTAGGCATGAAGGAGTAGGGAGGAAGGACAGTTCCACTCCCTTGCATAAAAGGGTCTTTCTGATTCGATTGCACATATTCCCACTAAGCGTAGCTCCACCAGCGGGCCACGTTCCAATATCCATTCCGTCTAGTCAGCTAAGAGAGACTGCATCAGTCTCAATTCTCTTGATTCCCAACACAAATCACGGTCCAACATTCAAATCGCATCCAACAAGCCAACCCAAATGCCTCGCGCGGAGCGGGGTATTACAATAACAGCTCTCCTTGCGGTCCACAATCGCAAAATCCCAAGAACTTCCCCTGTCATCGCATGTGACTTGGGTATTCCCTTCCCGTAGGAAGCCACCAGAGCAGACTCCTGCGACGATTCCACTTGCTTGTGCCGGACCTCCTCATTCAACAAGCTATTTTTGACTGCCTCCATCATGACAACTCCATCAAGCGCGAAGTTGCTCACCGACACCACCAACGTCTCCCAACTTTCCGACAGAGAACTCAAGAGCAGTAGGGCCTGAAGCTCATCATCAATCACCATCTTCATCGCAGACAACTGATTGATGATACCCTGAAGCTCGTTCAGATGTTGTGCCACTAGGACACCCTCCATGTACTTCGAGTTGACAAGTTGGCAAATAAGAAATGTCTTGTTGCCAGCCTTGTTCCTTTCGTACATCGAATGCAGCTTCTCCTACAATGCTTTGTCGAACTCTCCATGGACATGTGGTGAAACACCGAATTATCCAACCATTGGCGGATGAATCTAACGGCCTTCTGATCCAATCGTTTCCAGTCTTCAGCAGCTTTGTCCGTTGGCTTTGCGCTGTCGTCCTTCAACATGCAAGTCCTTGCATCAGAGTAGATCCTCCATCCTTGGCTTCCAAATTGCCCAGTTTCCCCTGTGAGGGTGATCATACGAGTGTTCATCTGCTCCGTAAACATGGTTGCCAAAACCTCTAAAGCTCTGATACCAATTGTTGGGCGCGTGTGAAAGCGTTTGCCAACCCACCAGATCAAAACCAACCCCCGTCTAACGGACATCAAGCATAAGATGAAGACAAGTATATGGTGGTGACGTACGTTACCTAGACAAATCTCAGCCTTTAATAACTCAGATGAAATTACAAGATTGATAGAACTCACGTTGAACCCTTTGCGCTAATAGGTTCAACCCCCTCACCACTCTCAAGAAGAAAAACAGAAGATTACAATTGAGATCACTCACCAACCCGTAGCAATCTCCCTAACCGAAGTTGACGACTTATTGATTAGATCTTCTTCTTCCTTCTGTCTTGGATGGCAAAAGACAGACTTTTTCTTAGATTTTCTTGTGGACGATCACCCCGAATATCCACTTTGTACCTTCCCTTTGTACCTCCATCCTCACCTCCTATAAATAAGATGAGAAACCTAATTGTAGGGTTAGAAAACCCGAAAGTAGTCCACCATCAGATCTGGCCGTCCACCAACAACCAGCGGTGTAGATTATATCCCATCACCAATTATGGACGTCCAAATATGGTAAAATTAAATATTTGATACAAATTTGTAAATCTAATTAAATCAGTAGATTTTCAAATCATATCAAATTAAATGTTTTACCATATTTAGGCTCCAAAATTTGTTCTTACCAAATCCAGACTGGACTCCAACAATGAGGACCTTGTAACATACTGTTATTTCATTTTCTAGCACACCACATTGTTATTACGTTTGGTAGCACAACACGCCGCTAATATTGAATGTTGTTATTTGTTTTCCTTTTGTTTCTTTCGAATAATACTGTAGAAGAACGAATGGAGGAATAGATGAATTATTTTTTGGAAAGTGTATATATATTTAAAAGTAAGAAGAAAAAAAAATGCATATATAGGAGATAAATCAACCTGACAGAAGTATTTGTAAATTTTTTTTCACTTTTCTGAGAATGCTACAAAACAAAAAGCAAGAAAAAGACCAGCCTGACATAAGCGTTTGGAAATTTTCTCCTTTTTTGAGAATGCAGAAAATAAAAAAAAAAGTTCGTGAGAGGAAATAGGAGGTTATAATTCATTTATAAATTTAAATTAGTGGGGTTGTGAAATGTCTATATTATCCATTCATAAATATATCTTTAGCATATATATATATATATATATATATATATATATATAAATATATATATAGCCTAGAATATATATAATCCAAATAACATTGGTATTTGAATTATATATATATATATATATATATATATATATATATATATATATATATATATATATATATATATATGTCTGAAAGACCACAACCTTAATTATTTTATTGATGGTTAGTAATTATGTTAGTGGAGACGTGTGTCATTTACATGTTTTATTCCTAGTTAATTTAAGCATGTATATTATAACACACACACACACACACTTACATGACAAATCTATTTTGAAATAGTAAAAAATATTTGAAGTAAATTTATCTTTGAGATGGTGAAGTAGTGGTGCAAGGTGTGTGATTTATATTTTTTTATTACTAGTGTGTGCATATATATATAAAATATATATATATATATATATTTTATATATATATATATATATATATATATATATATATATATATATATATCCTACAACATGATCCAAAGGCCACATCTCGGTCCGAAGGCCCACAACCCGACCTGTCTCGTCCTCACCGTCGTCCACTTTAATTTTCCACCACTTGAAAATTAAGTGCTTCTCCCAAGACTTGAACCCAAGAACTATTAAGGGAATGACTTCTACCTTAGCCACTTGATATATATATATATATATATATATATATATATATATATATATATATATATATATATATATATATGAAGAGGGACCCGCATTCCCTTGCTTTTTGCATCCCCATGTTTTCAGCCGTTGGATCTCGTTTAAGTCATCTAATCTTAACCGTTGATTTGAACCATTGAAATCAATGGTTAAGATTAGATGACTAAAATATGATCCAACGGTTGATAACATGGGGATGCTTGGGAATGCAAAATATTGGGGATATAGATCCTTCCTCTCTCTCTCTCTCTCTCTCTCTCTCTCTCTCTATATATATATATATATATATATATATATATATATATATATATATAGAGAGAGAGAGAGAGAGAGAGAGAGAGAGAGAGAAAATAAGGGAGGTGAGGTGGCTATATGTCACCCCTTATGCTATCATCATGCACTTGCACACTTTTCGGTGCATGATGATAGCATGGGGGGTGACACATAGCCACCATCCATAGGGTGGCACCTCACCTCCCTTACTCTCTCTCTCTCTCTCTCTCTCTCTCTATATATATATATATATATATATATATATATATATATATATATAATATATATATATATATATATATATATATATATATATAATCAGAACTAGGGAATATATTCATATAAAGGCACAAAAAGACGAAACCTTTACAATGATGAGAGCCAAAGCAATTGCCAAAAAGGGAAAAGTTAAGAAGTGGGGAGGAAGAACCAGCCGCTGCTCGACCAACCAAAATCAACACCGACAATCTAATTCAAGACGGAGTGCCAGAAATCTGGTCGGATGTGTTTGTTGTGTCTGCTGATTTTGCTGATTTGTCTGTGCACCTCTCTGATCAGTTGATTTGGAGAGTATTGGTGGCCTTCATATCTGAATTTGTTGCGGTTCTTCCAAATCACCCACATGATGGCGGCTGCGATGATCTAGTGTCCATGCCCCAGGACGATAAAAGATCGTTGAAGTCCCCACCCACCCGACTATGGTTGCACTTGTGGGAGAAGGCGTTCCAAACGAGCGTAGGCGGGTCACCAGACTTAAGGATGTGTTCTGCATTTTCATAACTACGCTCCGAGCAACAGTGACATGCTGAAGCTAGGCTGAACCCGATGGTGGTGAGAGCGTCATCCATGGGAAGCTTCAAGCGCTGCGCTCTCCAGATCATAAAGGACTATTTTTTTGGAATGCAGCTCTGCCAGAAGGGTTCGGTAACGTGGCACTGAACACCAATGCCCCCAACCATGTTTCTCGCAGAAGCTAAAGAGAAAGAGTCGTGGGTCGATAGGGACCACCTCAAAGAGTCAAGGGCTGGGCCGACTTCCAAGCCCGAAGCAGCGAGACTCTCCGCATCATCATCCTCGATCTAAGCCTGAACCCTCTCCCAATCCCACCCACCCACACTGGTGCACAAATCTCTAATAACGCTATTGGGGGTGCTGTCGGGTGTCGGAGAAGAAGGTGATCTCTGAGCCAATTCTCGAAAAATAGAGACAACTCGCCAGCGCCAAGTCGAAGGCGGATGAAAGGCTCGGCGAGACGACGACCATTCAGCATACGTTGCCACGCGGTGGATGATTTGCTATTAGCAGTGGCGACAGCCGGGTGTGTGTGCTTGAAGTATCTGGCCTTCATGAACCGAGTCCATAGAGATCGATTCTCTCGGAGCTTCCACCACATCTTCATCGAGCAAGCGTCTACGATCTGAGCCAACCTGCAGAAACCGAGCCCTCCCACAGCCATGGGCTTGGCCATACTATCCCAGCTGGCCCAGTGATGTTTGTCCTTACTATTGTTGTGCCCCCAAAAGAAGTCAGCGAACATATTTACAATGGTAGTGAGAACCTTCTTCGGAGGAGAGCAGGCCGCAAGGGTGTAAATAGGAATGGAGGAGAGCACATGCTGAATCAGAATCATCTTCCCCCTGGAGATAGAATCGCATTGTGCCATCCTCCAATCTTTTTTCTAATTTTGCCTACTAGCCCTTCAAAAATACCCGCATTAGGTCTGCCGTACACCATGGGGCAGCCTAAATAATTAAAAAGGAGGTACGCGACAGAGAAAGAAGTGATATTGGTGAGAGTGAGGGAGTGCTCTCTATTCGCTGAGTGATGGACGTAAATAACACTCTTGTTAGGGTTGACACGCTGTCCAGAGCATCTGGTGTATCTCTGTAACGTGGAGTTGACCGCCTCGATACTACCAGTGTCGCCGGAAGAGAAGACCAGGATGTCGTTGGCGTAGGCAAGATGAGTGATGTTCGGGCAGCCGCTGGTGGTGTGGTAATGCTGAAATCGGTGTGTGCCAACCATGTTGTTCAGATTTCTGCTAAGAGCTTCTGCGGCGATAATGAAGATGGTGGAGGAAAGAGGATCACCTTGCCTGACTCCCCTACTGGATTTGAAGAAGTCATCAGCCTGACCATTAATCACGGTGGAGAACCAGGAGTCGCTGATCGACCTCCACACAATGTTAATCCAAGTTTTCGAGAAACCGAAGGCCCTGAACACCCATATCATGAATTGCCAGTCAAGTCTGTCATAAGCCTTTTCCATGTCCAGCTTGATGGCAATGTCACCTCCCCTGGTAGGAAATTTCATGCAGGTGATCATTTCCTGAGCGAGCAGAATGTTGTCTAAAATGTTGCAGCCACGAACAAAGCCGCTTTGCTTCTCAGAGATAATCTTGGGGAGGATGCCGGTCATGCGGTTGCAGATAATTTTGGAGATGATTTTGTTGGTGAAGGTGCACAGGCTTATGGGACGAAAATCTTTGAAAGACTCCGGATTGTCCTTCTTGGGGATGAGGATGAGGTTGGTGCTGAAGATCGATTTGGGGTACCTAGCTCCTTGAAAGAAAGCTATAAGCGCTTCGTTAATGTCAGACTTGATGTCCTAGCAAGATCTGAAGAATACGCTAGTGAAACTATCAGGTCCGGGGGCACTATGTTCGTTCAACGCCCAAACCGCATCTTTAACTTCTGTTTCTGAGTGCTGGAGAGTTAGCTGGATGTTGTCTCTCTCCTCGATGAGGTTGGGGATCACCGCTAGAAAATCCACGTCCTTAACAATGTTTTCTTTGGTGAACAGCTTGGAGTAGAAATCAGTCGCAGCCAGGTGGATATCCCTTTGCTCTTTGAGAATGCGACTGCTCTCGTCAGTGATTTGGTGGAGGTTGAGTTGTTGTCTGCGTCCCTTAACGCACGAGTAGAAATAGTTGGTGTTCTTGTCGCCTTCAATGTCCCAGGTCAGCCTGGCTTTTTGTTTCCAGAATTCCGTCTCCACTTTAAGCCGGAACTTCAATAACGCTCTGGTGAGGTTCATGGAGGCGCGGGCCGTGGGCGATCTGTCATGGGTGAACAAAATTTCCACACGGGTGACGTCGTCCTCCACATCGCAGACCGCTTGGAAGATGTCGACGAACGCTTCCTTGCTCCAATGAGAGATCGCCTTTCTGGTAGCTCTGAGTTTAGCGGCGACGCGCACTAGGGGGTCGAGGGCATCAGTGTTGTCCCAGGCGGCTGCCATAGTGTTACAGAACTGGGGGTGGTGGCTCCATAGGTCGAGGAAGCGGAAGCTCTTTTTGATTTGATATGAATTTTTGCTGATCTTGATAAGGAGAGAGGAGTGGTTGGATTCTGTCACGTTCAGGTGAGTAAGATTGGAGATGATCCTCATGTCCAACCACTGCGGGTTGACGAGGGCTCCATCGAGACGAGAGAATTGTCTTCGATTACCATCCTGCATGTTACACCACGTGAATGTGTTTCCGGAGAACTGAAGTGGTGAAAGGTGGGAGTTGAAAATTGTAGAAAAAGAATAATGGATGATTTTATTGATGGGCTACTACTTGCTACTTATAGAGGTTTCAACTCCTCTTCATACTACATTTTCCAATGTGGGACTAAAGTCCCTTATTGATTCTCAGCACTCCCCCTCAAGATGGGCGATATATATTAATCATCCCCATCTTGTTACATAGCTTTGACAGACTCAATGAACTAAGACCTTTAGTCAGACAGTCTGCAACTTGTTCTTCTGAGCGAACATGGTCAATCTTCAGTATCCCTTGTTCCAGCTTCTCCTTGATGAAGAATCGATCGATCTCGATGTGCTTCGTTCTGTCGTGCTGAACTGGATTGTTGGCTATACTTATTGCAGCTTGACTATCGCTCAGAAGATGTAACGGTGCTCCCTTATCCAGCTTCAACTCTGTCAGCAGTACTTTCACCCACAGTAATTCTGACACTCCCAGAGCTATTGCTTTGTATTCTGCTTCAGCTGACGACCGTGCTACCACTGACTATTTCTTGCTTCTCCATGAGACCATGTTTCCTCCTACAAAGACACAGTATCCCGTGGTAGACCTTCTGTCGTCTATGCAACTCGCCCAGTCTGCATCGCAGTATCCCTCAACTTCTATGCATCCATTCTTCTTGAACCATAGCCCTTTTCCCGGCATCCCTTTCAGATATCTCAAGATCTGAAACACTGCTTCTATATGACCCGTTCTTGGATCATGCATGTAGCGACTCACTACACTCACTGCAAATGAGATATCAGGGCGAGTGTGCCCCAGATAAATTAATCTCCTTATAAGTCTTTGATACCTTTCACGATCAACTGGCTCTTCTGCTTCTGCTCCCAAATTGCACTTCTGGTCAATCGGAGTGACTGCTGCTTTGCATCCCAGCATCCCTGTCTCCTTCAACAGATCTAGTGCATATTTTCTTTGTGAGAGAACAATTCTTTGTTCGCCGTCACACACCTCGATACCCAGAAAGTACCTCATCGCTCCTAAATCCTTCACCTCAAATTCCTTCGCAAGTTTTGATTTCAGCTTAGTGATCTCGGCCTCATCATCACCTGTGATTACTATATCATCCACATATACAGCAAGTATAGTAATGTGGCCTCTTGCATGCTGAAGAAAGACTGTATGATCTGCATTTGTTTGATGGTATCCCATGCCAGTAACAGCCTTTCTGAATCTGTCGAACCAGGCTCGAGGAGATTGCTTGAGCCCGTATAGTGACTTCTTTAGTTTACACACTTTTCCACGCGACGTCCCTCCGTTTGATTCTGTCGCGTAGCATCCTGGCGGGAGCTCCATGTACACTTCTTCTTGCAGGTCCCCGTGGAGAAAGACATTCTTAACATCTAATTGGTATAGCTTCCACTCATAGTTTGCTGCAACGAAGACCAGAATTCTTACCGTGCTCATTTTCGCTACCGGGGCAAACGTCTCATCATAGTCGATGCCATATAATTGTGTATATCCTTTTGCAACCAACCTCGCCTTGTACCGCTCTACTTTTTCTTTTGGTGTCTCCTTCACTGTGTACACCCATTTGCATCCCACAGTTTTCTTCCCTTTGGGTAATGGAACCAGCTCTCATGTCTTATTTTTCTTTAGTGCCCCAAGTTCTTCGATCATTACAGCTTTCCACCTTGGATCTTTCTTTGCTTCCTGCCAACACTTAGGCAAAGAAGTAGAGTCTAACGATGCAATGAAGGCTCGATAATTCAGAGAAATGTTAGAATAAGACAAGAAATTGGCAATGTCATGTTCATAATCATCATAACGACTAGGAGCCTTACCCGCATTGATGCGAGAAGATCTCCTTAAGGGAGCAATATGTGGTGGAGAGGGAGCAATAGGTGTTGGAGAGATCATACCATCCAAGTCAGAGAGATCCGCATCAGAATCAGAGTGATTCAGTGTGGGGGCAACATCTTCAAGAGTTGGGACAGGAGTAGACGAGGGACTAGGCAATGGGCACGACACAGTAGGCAATGGACACGGCACAGTACTGGGCTCCTTTTCTCATGTCTTCCCCTGCGTAACATATGTATCTTCTTCTTCATTCTCCGTATCAGAGTCGCTGCTATCTCCCCCTTTTGTCCAATTTTCTACGACTGGGCACGGGACCGATCCGACTACCACGTTTGGACTTATTATCTCCTCCTCACGTCTAACACCCTCTGTGTTAGGTGTGTCACCAAACGTCGAACCTGCATCCGAACCGTAGTATGGTTCAAGTTCTCTGAATGTAACGTCCATGCTAACAAACATCTTCCGCTCAACTGGCCTCCAACATGCGTATCCCTTCTGAGTCGCTGTGTACCCGACAAATACACACTTAACCGCTCTTGGATCTAGTTTGCCAACTCCTGGCCTATTATCTTGGACAAAATACACACACCCAAATACTTTTTGGGGAACAGTGTATGTAGTTGCACCAGTAAGCATCTCTAACGGTGTCTTCCAGTCCAATATCTGAGACGGCATTCTGTTGATGAGATAAGAGGCCGTCAATACAGCTTGCCCCCATAAGTGTTTCGGGACATTCATAGCCAGCATCATCGTCCGTGCGACCTCCAGCAGGTGCTTGTTCTTCCGTTCGGCCACACCATTTTGTGCCGGTGTATAGGCACATGAAGTTTGATGTAGTATTCCATGAGTAGATAAATACTCAGCAACCCTCTTATTAGTATACTCCGTCCCATTGTCAGACCGAAAATACTTTATTTTAACATTATATTGCGTTTCCACCCGGCGATGAAAATCCCGAAAAGCCTCAAGGACGTCACTTTTATTCTTCATAAGGTAGACCCAGGTCACGCGGGTATAACAGTCAATAAAAGTGGCGAACCATCTAAAACCGTTAATACCGGTTGTAGGACAAGGGCCCCATACGTCCGAATGTATCATATCAAATGCAGCGGAACTTCTATTCCCTGAGCTCGTATACGAGCTCCTGGTATGTTTTTCCAACTCACATGCATTACAAAATAACTTCTCTTTATCGGCCCTTTGATATAAGGACGGATACATTCGACTAATAACTTGAAAGGAAGAATGCCCGACACGCTGGTGGTGGAGTAGTAATTCGTCTTCTACACTGCGACGTGAAGCGTCCAGTTGTGCGTTTGCTACTAGAGAGGCCAATGCTTCGTCCAGTCTGGTCCTGTCCAAGTACCATAGCCCCTTATGCTATGTGCCAGTCCCTAGTCGTCGTCCTGTCCCCTTCTCCTGAAAAGTCACCGTAGGAATGTCAAAGGAAACAGTACAGTTTAGGTAAAGGATAATGGCACTAATAGATATAAGATTGACAGAAAAAGATGGAGCATGTAAGACATTGGTGAGAGTGAGGGAAGGGTGCATGCGACAGTGCCTTTACCCATGACAGGTCTGGAGGTACCATCAGCAGTCTGAATACTCTCCGGCATCGGTAGGTGAGTATAGTCCTAGAACTCACCGCGGGACCCCGTGACATGTCGAGATGCCCCAAAGTCCATAATCCAACCTGGCTGATGGACAGATGTAAGAGCACGCGCAGGTATACCTGTGCTGGTTTGGGCAAAGCAAGTGATGTGATCCCCTGAGATAGATGACGCCCCAGGAGTAACTTGACTGTCGTCCGAACCCGGCTTCGTGCCTCGTAACCTCGCAATAAACTCCCTCTCAAGAGGGGTTATTTCAGCCAATTGAATGTCTCCCCCTTCTTCCGCCAGATTTGCTTTGTGGCCTCCAAAATAATTTTCCCTTCTACCTCTACCACCACGACGTCCTCCACGGCCCCGTCTGCGATCATTTGACTGACCTCGCAGGAGTTTTGGACAAAATCTAATGTAATGTCCCGAGTCACCACAGTTGTGGCAAACACCGCCCGCAGAGGGAGGCTGATTGAAGACGGCAAGGGCAGACTTTTCAACAGCAGCTTGCTCCCCCTGGAAGTAGCCCTTGTTGGGCATCAACTTCAATCGAGCTTCTTCTTGTGCCATGGCAGCTATGGCTTCTTCTAAGGTTGGAAGCGTGGGTTGTGCGAGTAGTACATTCATTCTCTGCTCAAACACAGGGTTGAGCCCCTTCAAGAACACAGTAGTTCATCCGTTGCCGCGAAATATACGCCAGGAATGTCTGAAAATGCTTTACAAACGCCGGTTTGACTTGTGCATCATCCATCCCAAGAGGATCATAGTGATCCAGATCAGACCAGTACTTATTCAACAGAGCTGCGTACTCAGAGATGGTACGTTCGTCTTGTGCCACCCTATCAAGTTCATCCTGTAGTTGGAAGACCCGCATAGGGTTGTCCGAGCCTGAGTACATATCCTTCAAAGTCCGCCAGATATCAGCAGCACATATCCTGTTGTTGAAGTCTTGCATGGCTAGCGGGGGAGGCCGGCCACCCAACTTCTCCTCCCGATTAACAACAGCGTTGAAGTCACCCACACAAAACCAAGGAAGGTTGGTGTATTTGTGTTGAGTGTCGTTCAAAGTCTCCCAAAGCTGTTTCCGTTCGATGGTGTCGCAGCTCCCATGGATGGCGGATAAGAGGGACCGATGTTGTAGTATCGGATGTTACACCCAGCACGAGAGCGCCTATCTCGTATCAAGGATGATGCCGATCTTCACATCAGCCGAATGGAAGATCCAAATATCATGACTGCCAGCGATGGCGGAGGAGAAACCTAGCTGCAGCTGGATGGACCTGATTCTCTTTTGGGGGATTTTAGGTTCGATGATAATAAGAATGTCGAATTTGTTGGAAAGATTGATATTTTGCAGTTTGTAGAGGACAATGGTTCTTTCTTGAGAGGTTTGTGATTGATCTGGGGAGGTTCCAGTACTAGTATCAAACCAGATGTGTGAGTTAGGAAGAGGTAGGATTGGGGAATGGTGATTTGTTTTGGACGGTTTGGACGGGGCCGTTTTTTGGGTGGTCTTCTTCTTTAGCTCCGGATGTGCACGGAAGCAGAATTCGGTGGAGTGGCCTCTTACGTGGCAGTGTTTGCAGAAGATGATGCTGTTGTCGCAAATTATCCGCTGGGTGTGGGTCGTGTTTCCGAGGGAGATTTGAATTTGATTGGGGAGGTCCTTTGATAAGTCTAGTTCCATGCAGACTTTGGCATAATTTTCTTTCGAGAGGTTTCTAGTTTCCTCCGCCATGGCCACATACGATCCGAAGGAGTTGGCTATCCGCTTCATAGCAGCTAGGGCGTGACAGATGAGGGGGAGATTTGGGAAGGTGACCCAAGCATAAACAATAGCCGAGTCTTCTGAAGTGCTGAAGTCCGGAGACCATTTGAAGATTTTCATGAAGTGATTGTCAATCCTGCATGTCCCTTTGATCCAAACCAATCTAAAGTCGGATTCAGAAGAAAGATGGAGGAACATATGTTTGGGGTCCATGGGCGCCACTCTGTACCCCGAGGAGATGCCCAGCTGGCGATTACCTCCTGAACCCGTGAAATCTTCGGGCATCCCGTAGAAAATTTCAGAACAAAGGTGTGTGGGAAAGTAACTGATAGAGAGGAGATGTCTTCAATGGAAAAAGGTACCGTAATGTCTTGAGAATCTGACGAGATGGGAGCTCGATGTCGGGCAGCTCTATTTCAGGGACCGGCACGAAGTGCTTAGAGGCGAGGTCGGGACGAAGCTTGTTCGTGTAAGACTACGATGCGGGGGAGGACGACGACGGATATATATATATATATATATATATATATATATATATATATATATATTATATATTATACTATTATATATATATAATATATATATATATATATATATATATATATATATATATATATATAATAATAATAATAATAATAATAATAATAATAATAATAATAATAAATATATATTATACTATTTAAGAAGAGCAAAAACAGCCCTTAGTTTTTTTCTATACATAATTATCTAATCACTCATGTAAAATATAATGAATAATTTTAAATATTAAGCATAGGTAAAAGCGTTTTTGGATGAAACTTTCACGGTGAAGCCATAACTTTATATATATATATATATATATATATATATATATATATATATATATATATATTATGAACTTTAAAAATGAGGACGGAGATTCGAACATTACTAGAAAAAAGAAAGGGACTGTGTTATTCCCGAAACAGATCTAGATGGAAGAACAAACATAATTAAGGGATCCACTTGCAAATAAATTTGCTCTCTATTCTGTTATAGCAACTTTCAGACGCAGAGATCCAATGCAAATAAATTTGCTCTCTGTTCTGACTCTGTAGGATTTCGGAGAATACTTGCAAATGAATTTGCTCTCCTAATTTCCTCTGAACTGAGTTTCAGCACTTTTCGAGATTCCTGCGAACAAATTCGCTCTAGCAAAGTGCCTAAACTGAGTTCTATAGCCCACCAAGAAGGAGAAGAAGAAGAAAGAAGGAAGAGAAAAAGGCAACTCTCTGGGTGATGAAGAGCACCGTTGCTCAAAGCAAGATTCGCCTTTATACGATCCGCTTCCAGGAACCAGCAAGTTCTCAAAGAACTTCTGGAACGTTCGTTAGTCAACTTTTTGTGGCTCGAACGGGCTTCCTGGACTCAACGGACTCTTTTTTTTCTCTTCTTTGGTGCATCTCACAAAGGAGGCCAGGGGGCTCTATTTATAGAGTGGAGTGAGACTTCACCTTTTCTCCTATCCGATGTGGGACTAAAATACCAATACTCAAAAATAAAGTTTGATATTTTAGATCATCCCACAATCAACATAGTCGTGTGCCAGTCCACGCCTACCACCCGGACATGCCCGTGCATGCACGAGGCATCCTGGAGTCCGTGTCCGAGTTCGAATGACAAGAAGCAACAAGCTTCCTTGTTAGAATTAATCATTTTTCCTTCTAGGAAAAATACTCCCACATGACATCCACTTGTGTCCCACCACACCTCATGTGCATACCTCAACACAAGCAAAGCATTATATTGAGATACTTACCATTTGGTGTAGCCGATGTGTGACTATCTTTTCTAGTCCAAAGGCAAAAACACCAATAATCTTCCACATATCTTGATATATGAGTTGAGCGTTCCCCACAGTAACGGCCCATTATGCATAAGGATAGATGTCGCTTCAACTTGAATCTTCCCAGATGGATCAAACAACGGTATGATGCAAGAATGGACTAAGCCTTGAATTCTACACCATAGCTGCAATTCTCCCCACCAACACAATGGCAACAGCTGTGCTTCCGGTTGCACATTAAAGGCCTTGTGCCCGCCTTGTTTCAGTGTATGTATATTGGGTGTCTACAAGTTTACCCTCAGAGGTGGCCTATATTCCTTTCATACACTCTACGTGAGTTCTTTTAAAGTGTCTCGGTATGAAGCATTTCGCTTCCTTGTAGTACTATGCCACTATAACATGGCCCAAAGCCGAGACTATACCTCATGTGGTGTCATACTACTGTAGCATAAGGCCCAGCCTCTTTGTAGTGCTAAACTACCCAGCATGAAGCCTTCGCTTCCTTGCGGTGTTACGCCGCCGTGACATGGCTCACGAAGCCGAGGCTTTACCCTTTCTAGGTACCTCTGTGGTGTCACACCACTGTAACATGAGGTCACCGGCCTCTTTGTAGTGCTGACTACTACTATTCATTATTCAGCATTAGGCCACTTAACTATGTGTGGTGCTACGCCGCTGTGACATGGTCCGAAGCCGAGACTTTACCCTCTCGAGGTACCTCCTAGTGGTGTCACCCCATTGTAGCATAGAGTGCTACGCTCATTTGTAGTGCTGTGCTACCCATGCTTCCTGTATAGCACGCCGAACATTCTAAATGTCCGAGAACTCATTAAGGCGTCTAAGCCATCCTCTCACAGGACTTTGATCTATACAAAGAACAAACAGTAGACAATAGTGTTTTTGGGTCCATAACCCTGTATTTACCAAAGAATTACCCACTGTTTTCTATATTCTTCCAGTCAATGATCCTTCTTTGAACTAAAAGCTAGATGCCTAGTAGATTTCTCTTTGAACTGATAGCATAAAACTTTATAGTAGAATTACAAAAACATAATATCAGAGTGTCTTCAAGCCCATTTTATATGTTGTTCTTCGACCAGCTGGCACTTGAGACCTTTGGTGAACGGATCTGCCATATTTTCCTGGCTCCGAACATCAACCACGGCAATAAATCCTCTTTTGGTAAGATCATTCACCGTCATGTGCCTTAGATGCACAGTCCTCTTCTTGCCATTGAAGAGGTCATTAGATGCCACCGCTGCAGTTGCCTGGTTGTCGTAGTATATCGGTACTGCCGGTATCTGCGCACCAACCATTGGAAGATCATACATGAGCTACCGAAGCCATTCTGCTTCATTCGCTGCAGCCGCCAGTGCATAGAACTCAGATTCCATAGAAGAGTGTGAGAGCATAGTCTGCTTCTTCGACTTCCACGATATAGCAGCTCCACCCATGGAGAAGACATATCCTCCTGTGGACCTTTCACTCTCTACTTCTGAGCATCAGCTTGCATCACTGAAGCCTTCCACTACTGTTGGATCTCCGCAGTAGTGTAGTGCATACTTCTGAGTCCTCTTGAGGTATCCCATTACCCTCTTCACAGCTTTTCAGTGCTCCACACCTGGATTGCTCGTGAATCGACTCAACATCCCCATGGCAAAAGCTATGTCAGGCCTTGTGGCAGTAGTTGTTATTATATCAGACTCCCGATAACGCTTGAATACTCCAGCTGTCTGAAGCTTTTCCTTGGATTTGGCTTCAGTTTCTTGTCATACCTATATGGCGTATCTATCCCTAGAAGATCCTGATACCCATAGCGTGTGAGCATCTTCTCAATGTAATGAGACTGTGATAATGCCACTCCAGTTTCAGTCCGGATGATCTTTATCCTTAAGATAACATCAGCTTTCCCTAAGTCCTTCATACTGAACTTAGACGAGAGGAACTTCTTTGTCTCAGTGATACTTGCTAGATCTGTACCAAAGATCAGCATGTCGTCCACGTACAGACAAACGACAACTCCTCTGCCGCCAGCGAACTTTGTGTACACATATTTGTCCGTCTCGCTGACCTTGTTGCCGTTTGATCTTATGACTTTATCAAACTTTTCATGCCACATCTTGGGAGCTTGCCTTGAGACCATATAATGATTTCACCAACTTGCAAGCTTTGTCTTCAAGGCCCTTGACGATAAATCCTTCTGGCTGTTGCATGTAAATCTCTTCAGTCAACTCACCATTCAGGAATGCGGTTTTAACATCCATCTGATGAATAACCAGCTTGTGAATTGCACTCAGAGTAATCAATATCCTGATGGTCGTCATCCGCCCTACTGGAGAATATGTGTCAAAATAATCAATCCCCTGCTTCTGAGAAAACCCCTTGGCTACTAGCCTAGCCTTGAACTTGTCAACAGTTCCATCGGCCTTCATCTTCTTCTTGAAGATCCATTTACATCCGATTGGTTTTGCTCATTCAGACAGATCGGCCAACACCCACGTGCTGTTGTAGGTTATCGAGTCATACTCATCATTAATAGCCTCCTTCCAGATAACAACGTCTCTGGTCTCCATCGCCTCATCATAGGTAAGCGGATCTGCTTCCACATTATAGGTGACAAAATTCTCTCCGAAGTCCTTCTGTCTTCTCACTCGCTTATACACAGGTTCTGCGAGTTCTGGTTCAACATTTTTTTCTGCAACAACAACTTCTTCTTGGACTACATCTTCGTAAGGAGATTCAGCCTCCTGTGTACCCACACTATTCTTCGGAATCCGCAAGAACAATGTTCTTGTGACTTGCAGATTTATCTTCAAAGAATTCTGCATCGTGAGATTCAATGATATGATTTGATTCAATATCAAGGAACCTCCGAGCATCACTCTTATCGGCATAACCCAAAAATAGTCTTCGTAGTCCTTGTTCCCAGCTTCTGAATCTTTAAATCCGGAAGCTTCACATACGCCAGACACCCCCACACTCGAATAACATTCAAGTTGGGTCTGACCTTGAACCAAAGTTCATGAGGAGTGACATCGGAAGTCGTATACGATACCCTATTCAGAATGAAAGTAGCCGTAAGCACTGCTTCACCCCAGAAGCAATTTGGAAGACCCGTAGTCAACAGCATTGAGTTCATCGTCTCTGTTAACGTTCTGTTCTTCCTTTCTGCAATCCCATTTGATTGAAGGGAGTACGGAGCAGTCGTCTCGTTGACAATTCCATGTTCTCTACAGAACGATACAAATTCATGAGACCTATACGCTCCACCTCGATCACTTCTGTGTCTCTTGAGTTGTTGTCCGATTTGACGCTCGGCTTCTGCCTTGAAGTCCTTAAATTTCTCAAACGCTTCATCTTTAGACTTGAACAGATAAACGAACGCGTACTTTGAGAAATCATCGATGAAAGTAATGAAGTACTTCATCCCGGCCTTTGTGGAGAACTGTTTGAAGTCACAGATATCTGAGTGCACAAACTTTAGAAGATTTGTACTTCTGTTTACCTGCTTGAACGGTTTTCTAGTGATCTTTGTCTGCGCACATACCTCACACTTCTCCAACTCCTTACCCCCACATTTGGAGATAAGCACTAGACTAGACATCTTGTTAATTCTTTTACAGTGAATATATCCTAGTCTATTATGCCACAACTCAAGAGAATAATCAGAAATAGAGACTGCATTAATGTTCTCAATTGGAGTTACAAGCTGAAGTTTGAACATCCCTTCGAAACAATAAGCCTTTCCGAAGTATGTTCCTTCATAAGACATAACCATTTGACCAGCGTTAATGTCCATCCTTAAGCCTACGTTGCAGAATAGACTTCCTGAGACCAGGTTCTTGGCTATAGTCGGTACATGCTTCACCTTCTGAAGCGTCAGCGATTTTTTCGAAGTCAGTTGCAGTACCACCGTCCCTATCCCCTACACTTCAGCTTATGTCTGGTTTGCCACCATAACCTTCTCAGATGTAGGCGTGTATGTGGTGAACCACTCCTTTTGTGAGCAAACATGGCATGATGTCCCAGTGTCTATCCATAATCTGTGTCAACACTAGTTGAGTCAACATGCACAATCATAGCAACAAAGTTAGCCTCACCTTGCTCTTTCTGTTTGGGCTTGGCCCTGCAGTCCTCCTTGAAGTGGCCCTTCTTGTCACAGTTGAAGCAAGCCCCATCACCCTTAGGCTTTGGCTTGAACTGAGCTGACTTCACCTTCAGCTGGTGAGAGTCCTTTTTGTTGTAATAAGCCTTTTGCTTCCTCTTGGAATCTCCAGCTTGCACCAAATTGGCCTCAGCCATCTGTTTGGACAAGGTATCTAATTTGTTTTGAGCCCTCAGCTTGTCTTCAACATGAATCCAGTGCAAGAGACATCCAAAATCCACCTCCATCTTCTTGCGGTGCATGTTCGCGATGAAATTGTTCCACCCAGGTGGGAGTTTGGCACAATACCCCCGACGACGAAGGCATCAACTAAGGGCATGCCATCGTCCGCCAGTTTCTGACGTAACTTGAGAAATTCCTTAACTTGAGGTAACATCGTTTTGTCGTCCTCAAATCACATCCTCCAGACCTTTTCGGTCACATGGATCTTGTTCCTGCTTTCATCCGCCTTATAGAGATTCTCCACAGACTCCTAGACGTCCTTGGCATTGACAATCTTGCTGTATGATTCTGCCAAAGAGTCCTCTATTGAGTTCAAGATAAGCAACTTGCCGAGGTTGTTATCTCTTCTCCACTTGGATTGTAGAGCGGTGGCTTCAACGACCCTTCGAGCATTTTCACCTTCTGAAATTAAATGCTTAGGATCTGTCAACACGTACGTAGTCTACGCTCACGAGTTGAAGATTAAGGCTGACCTTTCTCTTCCAGACGTTGTAATGCTCTCTGTCAAACTTCTCAAGTTTGTTAAAACTTGTGTCGAGAAAATTTGCACGGTTGTTCTCCATCGGATCTATATCTTGCTTTGAGATTGTTATTCCCGAAACAGATCTAGATGGAAGAACGAACAGAATTTAGAGATCCACTTGTAAATAAATTTGCTCTCTATTCTGTTATAACAACTTTCAGACGCAGAGATACACTTGTAAATAAATTTGCTCTCTGTTCTGAATCTGTAGGATTTCGGAGAATACTTGCAAATGAATTTGCTCTCCTAATTTCCTCTGAACTGAGTTTCAGCAATTTTCGAGATTCCTGCGAACAAATTCGCTCTAGCAAAGTGCCTAAACTGAGTTATGTAGCCCACCAAGAAGGAGAAGAAGAAGAAAGATGAAAGAAGGAAGAGAGAAAGGCAACTCGTTGTGGTGATGAAGATCACTGTTGCTCAAAGCAAGATTCGCCTTTATACGATCTGCTTTCAGGAACCAGCAAGTTCTCAAAGAACTTCTGGAACGCTCGTTAGTCAACTTTTTGTGACTCGAACGGGCTTTCTGGACTCAACGGACTCATTTTTTTCCTCTTCTTTTGTGCATCTCACAAATGAGGCCAGGAGACTATTTATAGAGTGGAGTGAGACTTCATCTTTTCTCCTATCCGATGTGGGACTAAAATACCAATACTCAAAAATAGAGTTTGATATTTTAGATCATCCCACAATCAACATAGTCGTGTGCCAGTCCACACCTACCCCCGAACACGTCCGTGCATGCACGAGGTATCCTGGAGTCCGTGTCCGAGCCCGAGTTTGAATGACAAAAATCAACTTGCTTCCTTGTTAAAATTAATCCTTTTTCTTTCTAGAAAAATACTCTCACATGACACCCACTTGTGTCCCATCACACCTCATGTGTATACCCCAACACAAACAAAATATTATATTGAGATACTTATCATTTGTTGTAGTCGATATGGGACTATCTTTCCTAGTTAAAAAACAAAAATAGCAACACTATGATCTCCGGTTGCATTCGGTTGCTAACCCTATAGCTAGGGGTGGGCACGGGTCGGGCCGGGTCCAAATTTTATGGATCCGGACCGGACCCGTTAATTGGCGGGACGGGGCGGGACGGGTCCAAAAATTATTGGAACCGGTACGGATTCGACCCGTTCGAAACGGGTCCAAACCGAGCCGACCCGCGGGTCCAAATGGATCCAAAAAAATTCAAAAAATTATAGAATAGTAAACATTTACACATGTTCTATTATCTAGAAGAACAAAACAAGTATTATGTTTTTCCAATTTCTAGAATTTGTTTACTAAACAATAACGTGTGCTATTATTTATAAATTATAATATATAAAAAATCAAAATTGATAAATAAATAAAAAATCATACTCCTAGAAACGGGTCGGTTCGGGGCCCCGTTTATTTTGAAAATAGGACCCGTCCCGCCTCGTTAGTGTCACACGACCCGCCCCGGCCCGCCCCGTTTAAATTCCAAATTTTAGGAACCGCCTCGTTTGACCAATATACGGTTCGGGCCGGATCGGAACCGCGGGTCCTAGACCCGTATGCCCACCCCTACCTATAGCTGATTCTGATCAAATATAGGTCCGGGTCGGCTATCTGGCCTGTCCCAGTTAACACCCCGATCAAAATATAGTTTTACTGAAGGTCCATCACGTGACTCCTAAAATCTCCGAAGACTCCGAATTAAAATACATTTTCAGATGACATGACATAAAAGGAGTAGTAAATTGTCTCTACTGAAGGTCCATCTGTGACACCTAAACTTTTTGAAATAAAACGGCGGCAGATGACATGACATGAAATATAACAGTAAATATGTGATGTACTATGTTGGAGTTTTGGTTTTTCCTTTAGAAAACTTTAGTCCCATATCGGAAAAAACAAAGAGGTTGTATCTCTATATATTAGCTTTGCTATTATTGGAGATGCACATGTGGTGTGGAGGTGCACATGGGTTTGCCATGTGGGGTTATTTTTCTAATAGGAAAAATGCTAAAATCAACAATTAAAGCATTCATGCTTTTTGCTCTTGGGAAATTTATTTCCATAGGAGCTAAGCCCCGTAGCAACTCGGACTCGGACTCGGGCTCATGGGCTTATGAGGCGTAATGTGGCGTTTTGTTGGCGCACTTTGCACTTAGCACGCTAGGCGCATAGTGGGTTGCGCTCAGGTTGCGCTCAGGTGCGCGTGCGCGCTTGTTGCGCTGCGTGCACCGTGTGCGCAGTGCGTGCAGTGCGCGCAGTGTGCGCAGTTCAGTGCGCGCTCTGTCGCACAGAGTGCAAGGAGCGCGGGATGTGTGCGCAGTTGGCGCAACTTGCAGCAGAACGTGCGTTTGCATGTTCTTGGCTGTTGCTACATGTTCGGGGTAGTTTTTACCACGTCCCTAACTTTGTGGCAACCGAACAGTTGCTGCAGGGCCTATATAAGACGTCCTCTCTCTCTCAAGGCTAATACAGAATACAAGTAAGAGAAGGAGAAGCCACCACAGAAAGTTTACGAAGTATTTTTTAGCACAAGTAAACAGAGATTCCAGCAGCCTTTGAGAGAGAGGAAAGGCGCCGCACCAGCGTTGCTCTTGCACGGGAGTTCGAGTCCATCCGAGGAGTCAGAAGAGCAGGAGTGTTCTAAGTTCTCCGACGAACTTGCTGGTTCTTGGAAGCTGTTCGTGTAGGGCGAATAAAACTTTGAGCAACGGTGATCATTCACCCCAGCAGGCCATCTTCCACCTTTCGCTTGTCATCTTCTTCGTTGTTGTGATTATGAAATCTTTTTAGATTCTCGTTTATCATACGTTGCTGTGGATTACGAAATCTTTTTAGATTCTCGTAATACTTATAACAAGATCTTTTTAGATCTTCGTTATACTCGCGCAACCTTCCTAGAAGTGTTGCGTTGGAACATTGTTTTTACAATTGTTTCATCTTCTCAGTTTTTCATCGAAAAATTGTGCCCCGGCAATAACAAACTCAAAGCTTTATTGCTACGATGGAAAACATTAATGCTTCACTCCTCAATACTGACTTTTGTAAGTTAGAAAAGTTTGATGGAGAGCATTATCAAGTCTGGAAGAGGAAGGTTTATCTCACTCTTCAACTCAGAGACGTTGATCACGTGCTTCTTGAAGAGGAACCTACTGTTCCAAATACTGGGTCTGCTGCCGCGATCACTGCGGCTACTAAACTTCAGGCCAAGTGGAGAAGGGAGAATAGCATTTGCAGGCTGCTAATCCTGAATGCTATGGAGGATTCCCTAGCAGAATCCTACAGTAAGAAGACTATTGCCAGAGCCATATGGGAGTCTCTGGAGAAACTGTACGAAGAAGGCAAGAATCGGAGCAAGATATTTGTGGTTGAAAAATATCACAAATGACTCTTTGAGGACGAGAAGTCCATGTTGCCGCAGGTAAAGGAGTTTCTGAAACTGCGACAGAAGTTGGAAGACGAGGCGATGCCCCTCCCCGACAAGTTTGTTGTTGGAGGGATTGTCTCAAAGCTCCCCGCTGGGTGGAGTAAGTTCTATGCAAACATGCATAGGAAGAAGCTTGAGATCAGCCTGGAAGATCTCTTGCAGGAAATCTATGTTGAGGACCAGATACGGACTCAACTGAAGGTGGACACACTGTCCAAGCAATTGGCTAACGCCAATCTGGTTCATACCAAAGAACCAAGGGGAAAGCAGGCGGCTTCCCACAGCAAGAAGAAGGACCCTAACAATCTGAACGTGAAGGGGACTTCCTTCAAGCGAAAGAAGGCAAAGTCTCAGATGCCTTGTTTCAAGTGTGGCAAGAAGGGCCACTTCAAGAATGAATGCAAAGCAAAGACCATGCAATCAGAGCAAGGAGAGCCTAGTAAGGTATCTATGATCACTGATGTTGTTGCTATGATTGCGCAGGTTGATGCGGTAAGGACTGACTCTAACTGGTGGATAGACACTGGAGCCTCCTGCCATGTCTGCTCCAGTAAGGAGTGGTTCACCACCTACACCCCTACTTCTGAAGTGGTTATGATGGCGAACCAGGCACAAGCTGAAGTGCTCGGGATCGGGACGGTGGTGTTGAAGCTGACTTCGGGGAAGTCTCTGACGCTTCAAGGCGTGAAGCACGTACCTGCTATCGCCAAGAACCTGATCTCAGGAGGCCTACTCTGCAACGCAGGCCTCAGGATGGACATCAATGCTGGCCAGATGGTGATGTCTATCAAGGGAACATATTTCGGGAAAGCTTTTTATATCGAAGGAATGTTCAAAATTCAGCTTGTAAATCAGTCCAATGTAATTAATGTGATTAATGAAATCACTCCTTCTGCTTATACTCTTGAGTTGTGGCATAATAGGCTAGGACATGTTCATTGTAAACGAATAAACAGAATGTCTAGTCTAGGACTTATCTCCAAGTGTGGGGGTAAGGTAGAGAAATGTGAAGTTTGTGCTCAAACAAAGATCACAAGGAAACCCTTTCCTCGGGTTAATCGAAGTACAGATCTTCTGGAGTTGGTACACTCCGATATCTGTGATTTCAAACAGTTCTCTACAAAGGCCGGGATGAAGTATTTCATAACCTTCATCGATGACTTCCCAAAGTATGCGTTCGTCTACTTGCTGAAGGCTAAAGACGAAGCATTCGAGAAGTTCAAGGAGTTCAGAGCCGAAGCTGAGCGGCAGACTGGACAACAACTCAAAAGGATAAGAAGTGATCGAGGTGGGGAGTACAGGTCTCATGAATTCGCATCGTTCTGCAAAGAACATGGAATTGTCAATGAGACTACGGCTCCATACTCTCCTCAATCAAACGGAGTAGCAGAGAGGAAGAACAGAACGTTAACAGAAACGATTAACTCAATGTTGTTGACTGTTGGTCTTCCTAAGTGCAACTGGGGAGAAGCTGCGTTGACGGCCACTTTTATTCTAAATAGAGTGCCTCATGCAACTTCAGACGTTACTCCTCATGAACTCTGGTTCAAGGTCAGACCTAACTTGAATGTCATTCGAGTGTGGGGGTGTCTGGCATATGTCAAGCTTCCAGATCTGAAGATTCAGAAGCTTGGGACAAGGACTACTAAGACGATCTTCTTGGGGTATGCCGAGAAGAGTGATGCTCGGAGATTTCTTGATATTGAGTCAAATCATATCATTGAATCTCGCGACGCAGAATATTTTGAAGACAAATTTGCAAGGCACAAGAATATTGTTCTTGCGGATGTTCCGGAGAACAATGAGGGTGCGCAAGAAACTGAAGTCTTCAATGAAGATGTGGTCCAAGAAGATGTTGTTGAAACAACGGTTGAACCAGAACAAGCTGAGCCGTCAGCTAAGCGTATGAGGAGGCCGAAGGACTTCGGAAGTGACTTTGTCACCTATCATGTGGAAGCTGATCCGCTTACCTATGATGAGGCGATGAAGACCAGAGACGCAGTTTTCTGGAAGGAGGCGATTGACAATGAAATTGATTCCATCACCACAAATAACACTTGGGTGTTGGTTGATCTTCCTGAAGGAGCGAAACCCATCGGATGCAAATGGATCTTCAAGAAGAAGATGAAAGCAGACAGAACTATTGACAAGTTCAAGGCTAGGTTGGTAGCCAAGGGGTTTTCTCAGAAGCAGGGGATTGACTATTTTGACACGTATGCTCCAGTAGCCCGGATGACCACCATCAGAATGTTGATTGCTCTCGCAGCAATACATAAGATGGTGATACATCAGATGGATGTGAATACGGCTTTCCTAAATGGCGAGCTGACCGAAGAGATTTACATGCAACAGCCAGAGGGATTTGCCATCAGGGGTCTTGAAGACAAAGTCTGCAAGTTGGTGAAATCTTTGTACGGTCTTAAACAGGCTCCCAAGATGTGGCATGAGAAATTTGACAAAGTTATAAGGTCAAATGGCTACATGGTCAGCGATACGAACAAGTGTGTTTACACGAAGTTCGCTGATGGAAGAGGTGTGATCGTTTGTCTGTACGTGGACGACATGCTTATCTTAGGTACGGATATTAGCTGTGTCACGGAGACAAAGAAATTCATCTCAAGCAAGTTCAGTATGAAGGACTTGGGGGAAGCTGATGTGATCTTAGGGATCAAGATCATCCGGATAAACACTGGAATAGCGCTGTCACAGTCTCATTATATTGAGAAAATGATCACTCGTTATGGGTATCGGGATCTTCCAGGGATCGATACGCCGTACATGTGTGATCTGAAGCTGAAGCCTAATTCAAGGGAGAGCGTCAGGCAGCTGGAGTATGCAAGCGTAATGGAAAGTTTGATGTATGCTACTACTGCCACAAGGCCTGACATAGCTTTCGCCGTGGAAATGCTGAGTCGTTTCACGAGCAACCCAGGTGCTGAACACTGGAAAGCTGTGAAACGGGTTATGAGGTATCTCAAGAAGACTCAGACATATGCACTGTACTACAGCGGAAATCCGTCGGTAGTGGAAGGCTTCAGTGATGCCAGTTGGTGCTCAGAGGTGGAGAGCGAGAGGTCCACAGGTGGATTCATTTTCACAATGGGTGGAGCTGCTATATCGTGGAAGTCGAAGAAGCAGACTATGCTCTCGCGGTCATCCATGGAATCTGAGTTCTTTGCACTTGATACCGCGACGAGGAAGCAGAATGGCTTCGGGAGCTCATGTATGATCTTCCATTGGTTGGGGCGCAAATACCGGCGATACCGATACACTGCGACAACCAGGCGACTGCGGCGGTGGCATCAAATGATCTCTTCAACGGGAAGAAGAGGACTGTGCGGTTGAAGCACAGGGCAGTACACGATCTTATCAAGAGAGGTGTTATTGCAGTGATTGATGTTCGGAGTCAGGAGAACCTGGCGGATCCGTTCACCAAGGACCTCAAGCGCCAGCTGGTCAATGACACAGCGTGTAAAATGGGCTTGAAGGCATTCTGATATTGTATTATTGTATTCCTACCATAAAGTTTTATGCTATTAGTTCAAAGATTTATCTACTAGGCATCTAGCTTTTGGTTCAAGGGAGGACCACTAATCGGAAGAATATCAGGAACGGTGGGTACATGTTCTATTGGGCATGGAGGTGGGTTACGGACCTATAACCACTGTTGTCTACTGTTGTTTTCTGCGGAAAATGGTTCCTGTGGAAAGGTTGGCTAAATTGTCTTAATGAGTTCTCAGGCAGAGTGAATGCCTGGTGTGCTTTACAGGAAGCACGGTAGAGCAACACTACAAGGAGTGAAACTCCATGTTACAGTGGGGTGACTCCACGATGAGGTTCCTATATGTGGGGTGCTGCCCATGAATAGGATAAAGCCTCGGCTTTGCAGGCCAAGTCACAGCGGCGTAGCACCGCAAATAGGCAGTTAGCCTAATGCTGTATGTTAAATAAAGAGAGGTGTAGTCAGCACTACAAAGAGGAGGAGTTTCTCATGTTACAGTGGCACGACACCACGATGAGGTACCCGATTAGGGATAAAGCCTCGGCCTTGCAAGCCATGTCGTTGCGGCGTAATACCGCAAGGGAGCCTAAGGCTTCATGCTGGGTAGTTTGGCACTACAAAGAGGCAGTTGCCTCATGCTACAGTAGTATGACACTACAAAGGTTCCCAGATATGGGGTGATTCCCAGGGAGGGATAATGCCTTGGCTTTAAGCCATGTCATAGCGGCGTAGCACCGCAAGGGAAGCGCAAAGCGCTTCATGCCATGTCTCTTTATAATGAACTCACCTATAGTGTATGGACAAAGAGATTTCAGGCCGTCTCTTGAGGGTAAACTTGTAGACGCCCAAAATTATACACTGAAACCAGGCTGGCACAGGGCCTTTAATGTGTAGCCAGAAGCACATGTAACTACATTATGTGAGTGGAAAGAATTTCAGCAATGATGCAGAATTCAAGGCTTAGTCAATTCTTGTATTATAGCCTGTTGTTTGACCCATGTGGGAAGATTCAAGTCGTAAGCGACATCTCTCCTAATGCATGATGGACAGTTACTGTGGGGAACACTTATACCCATATATAGAGATATGTGGGGGATTGTTGGAGTTTTGGTTTTTCCTTTAGAAAACTTTAGTCCCACATCGAAAAAAACAAAGAGGTTGTATCTCTATATATTAGCTTTGCTATTATTGGAGATGCACATGTGGTATGGAGGTGCACATGGGTTTGCCATGTAGGGTTATTTTTCTAATAGAAAAAAGGCTAAAATCAACAATTAAAGCATTCATGCTTTTTGCTCTTGGGAAATTTATTTCCATATGAGCTAAGCCCCGTAGGGGCTTAGCGACTCGGACTCGGACTCGGGCTCATGGGCTCATGAGGCGTAATGTGGCGTTTTGTTGGCGCATTTTGCACTTAGCACGTCAGCATCGTCGTTAGGCGCATAGTGCGCTTTAGTTGCGCTCGTTGCGCGAGCCACTTGCGCTGCCATATTGCGCAAGCCCAGTTGCGCTGCCCAGTTGCGCAAGCCCAGTTGCGCTGTCCAGGTGCGCGTCCAGGTTGCGCTCAGGTTGCGCTTGGGTGCGCTGGGTTGCGCTGGTTGTGCTGGGTTGCGCTGGGTTGCGCGGGTTGCGCGGGCACGCTGGTTGCGCTGCGTGCGCCGTGTGCGCAGTGTGTGCAGTGCGTGCAGTGCGCGCAGTGTGCGCAGTTCAGTGCGCGCTCTGTCGCACAGAGTGCAAGGAGCGCGGGGTGTGTGCGCAGTTGGCGCAACTTGCAGCAGAACGTGCGTTTGCATGTTCTGGGCGGTTGCTACATGTTCGGGGTGGTTTTTACCACGTCCCTAACTTTGTGGCAACCGAACAGTTGCTGCAGGGCCTATATAAAACGTCCTCTCTCTCTCTCAAGGCTAATACAGAATACAAGTAAGAGAAGGAGAAGCCACCACAGAAAGTTTACGAAGTGTTTTTTAGCACAAGTAAACAGAGATTCCAGCAGCCTTCGAGAGAGAGGAAAGGCGCCACACCAGCGTTGCTCTTACACGGGAGTTCGAGTCCATCCGAGGAGTCAGAAGAGCAGGAGTGTTCCAAGTTCTCCGACGAACTTGCTGGTTCCTGGAAGCTGTTCGTGTAGGGCGAATAAAGCTTTGAGCAACGGTGATCATTCACCCCAGCAGGCCATCTTCCACCTTTCGTCTGTCATCTTCTTCGCTGTTGTGATTACGAAATCTTTTTAGATTTTCGTTTATCATACGTTGCTGTGGATTACGAAATCTTTTTAGATTCTCGTAATACTTATAACAAGATCTTTTTAGATCTTCGTTATACTCGCGCAACCTTCCTAGAAGTGTTGCGTTGAAACATTGTTTCTACAATTGTTTCATCTTCTCAGTTTTTCATCGAAAAATTGTGCCCCGGCAATAACATACTATTTACCCTTGGCTTGGACTTGTGTACCCTCAGTAAAATGTCCAAACAGAGTTGAGATCCTGACGGGCCAAGTTTGGATAGAGTCTTACCCATGTATAATACAAGTTAGGTCCAGGTCTTGTTTGGGTCCCATCTATAGTGAGTGTATCTACTGGTTCACCGCAAAATTAACTGGGTTTCGGATAGTTGGGATCCTTCCGACATTTCACAAGAAATTATAGAAAATAACTAAATTTATTCATATATAACTTTGTATATTTGGACCGGGACAATCTACAAGCCCTTGAATAGTAGGATACCAATCCTAGCGATTGCTTTTGGAGATTGCAACTAACCTATCGAGGTAGGTAAAACAGGGTCGGGTATATTCTCCATGTCCGGGTGGAACTTTGCCATTGGGCTCTGTTGGGAATATACTTAAATTTTGGTCCAATAACAATAGTTCAACAAAATCGAGTCCAGATCATTTAAGAGACCAGTACAAAGCAGGTTCAGAATGACCAGCCCAATGTACAAAACAGGTTAGGAGGAATGACAAAACCATTAAAAAAAGTACCTAATGGCAAGATGGTAATTAGAATGACTTGACCCCCTCGCAAGACAAAATATATAGGGACATATTTGTAAATATTCAGTAGCAAAGCTATATGCTTGGATAACAATAACATGCTTCCTCACTCCACCTATAAATAGAGATGCTTGAACAACAACAAAAAACAAGAAAAAAGACTAAGCAAACTCTCAAATCCAAGCCTAGAAGCAAATTGGGTCAGGCTACTGAACCAAGTCCAAGTTGATGAATTTTTTTTTAGTATTTTTAAATTCGAAACCGAACTATTTTTTTTTCTTTCAAACTGATGTGAATTTCTTTTTCGGACCCGACCCATTAAACATTAGAAATTATCCAACCGAACAAATCGAAGTCATATTCGGTTCGATTTTGGTTTTGGCTAATTTAAGTTCGGTTTCGATTTTGGATTTTTAGAATTTCGGTTTATTCAGTTTTGGATTTTTAGAATTTCGGTTTATTCAGTTTTGACTATTTCGGTTCGATTGAAACCGAATAAACCGCAACCGAACGCTCATCCCTACAACTAGGGCTGCAAATGAGCCAAGCCGTTCGCGAGCTGCTCGAAGCTCGGCTTGATAAAAGCTCGTTTGAGCTCGGTTCGTTTAGTAAACAAGCTGAGTTCAAGCTTTATTTTTGAGCTCGTTTAATAAACGAACCAAGCTCAAGCTTAGAAGTACTCGGCTCGATTGAGCTCGCGAGTTGGCTTGTTTATGAGCTTGCGAGTTGGCTATATATATATATATATATATATATATATATATATATGGTTGTGTGTATTATATATTTATGTCCTTAACAAGTGATATTAAGGAACTTTTTTTAATTAATATAAATAAATTGTTAATATTTTATATACCTGAATTCAAACCTAACTAGCTTGAAATCAAGCTCGTTAAGCTTGAAATCAAGCTTAATGAGCTTGAAATAATGTTGAGCGACAAGCTTGATTTCAAGCTTATCGAACTTGTTTATCAAGCTTGAATCAAGCTTCCTTATCAAGCCAAGCTCGAGCTCAAACCAAGCCAAGCTCAAGCTTAATATAAACAAGCTTGAGCCAAGCTCAAGCTCCAAAATAAAAAACTTATCAAGCTCGAGCTCGGGCTCGAGCTCGAATAATTCTAGTCAAGCCAAGCTCAAGCATACAAAAGATCGGCTCGGCTCGGCTCATTTGCATCCCTACCTACGACTCAGTGTTTCGAGACGAATTCACTGTAAGTGTTTTGAACATCACTTGCATGCTTAACGTGTTGGCCCTTCGTCATGGTGCAGGTCAAAATCGGTAGTATTCTAGCGCACTCGTGCTCGGGTGTGCAGGGTAGACAAAAGCTGCTACACATCAGTCTAAGTAATGATCTATAACTGCAAGCATATTTGATGCAACTAATTACATCAAACCCAATCTTGTTCCATCGGGCTATGTCTTCTGCCGCTGGATCATGAACGTCACACACAACCTTTGTTGGGAAGTCGACGATTCATCACCTGACAACCACTAGGGATGGGACATCTCAGCTCCAGACATCAACCGTAGTGGCATCTTCGTATGCTTGATCATATGCCCAGTATGTTGGGTTCCATCCTCGATTTGAGAAGTGTAGAAGAACAGTCTAAAGTCATGAAGCATCGACGGAAGTTGTGGCGAAGGCGACAGGGAGATCGGTAACTGAACCAAAGCTCACAACGTAGATAAAATAGCAGGGACGGTACACCGTGGTATACCGACGGTATACCATGTTTTTGGGGTTTCGTTCCACAACCTTTTCTGAAGGTCTGGTCGTACACTGTTGTATATCTATGATACATCGTGATATATCGGTCATATACTGCCTCTCAGGATTTGGTTCATGATGGGCCCGAATCAGCATCTTTTTTGGATCGTATGATCTAATCTTGACTACCATGATTAATGCTAGGCTAATTTATAGATTTTCTAACCATAATTTAGGTTTTCTTAACCTATATAAGGAGGCTAAGGGGGTTTGCTTAGAGGATGTTGAGAAAAGAGATTTAGGAAGACAAGTCCACATAAATCAAATAGAAAGTTCGTGTTTTGCTCTAATAATTCATTTTTCGATATTGTCTGAAGGGAAAAATCTGTTCGGGGAGTATTCTTATTCGTTCAGGGGATCATCACATGGTTGCTAAGTGATTCAAGTTTAATCTTCTTCTTCTTTCCTAAAGTTTGTAAGGGGTTGAACTTGGGGGTAAATGGTTCAATATATTTGTATTCAATCTTGTACTTTTGAGTTATATAGATTTCAATTTGTCCAGGTGTAGTCACCGAACATATACGATGTGATTGATCTATTATGGTGCTAATATTAGACCGTGGTTCATTATCTTTGGGTGGGTTAGTGTCGCTTTTGTGGCATTTTTTGAATAATAATTGATATTAGAGCTCTCAGGTTTTTTGAGAGGGAAGATGCAATGATTGTTGGTGTTTTTGCCTTTGGACTAGTGTAAAATAGTCCCATACCGGCTACACCACCAAGTGGGTATCTCAATATATTACTTTGCATGTGTTGAGGTGTACACATGGGGTGTGGTGGGGCACATATGGGTGCCATGTGGGGGTATTTACCTAGAAGAAAAAAGAATTAACTCCAACAAGAAAGCAAGTTGCTTTTTGTCGTTCGAACTCAGACACGGACTCCAGGATGCCTCGTGCATGCACGGGCATATTCGGGGGGTAGGCGTGGACTGGCACACGACTATGTTGATTGTGGGATGTTCTAAAATATCAAACTCTATTTTTGAGTATTGGTATTTTAGTCCCACATCGGATAGGAGAAAAGGTGAAGTCTCACTCCACTCTATAAATAGAGTCCCCTAGTCTCCTTTGTGAGATACACCAAAGAAGAGAAAAAAAAAGGGAGTCCGTTGAGTCCAGGAAGCCCGTTCGAGTCACAAAAAGTTAACTAATGAACGTTGCAGAAGTTCTTTGAGAACTTGCTAATTCCTGAAAGCGGATTGCATAAAGGCGAATCTTGCTTTGAGCAACGGTGATTTTTATCACCCCAGCAGGGCTGTTGAAATTTTCTCTTTCTTTCTTCTTTCTTCTTCTTCTTCTTCTTCTTCTTCTTCTCCGAGTGGGCTAAGGAAATTATGAGGGCAGAGCAAATTTATTTACAAGTCGATCTCTAAATTTTGTTCGTTCTTCCATCTAGATCTGTTTCGGGAATAAGAATCTCAAAACAAGATCCGGATCAGATGGAGAACTCTCGTACAATCCTTCTCGATACAAGTTTTAACAAACTTGAGAAGATTGACGGACAACACTTCCAACATTTGGATGAGGAAAAGTTATTTGTCAAATGGTTGGATGAGTGTTGGACCTAACTATCTAAGGAGGATGATGCACATTATATGGCAAATCGGATTTGCCGATAGTGCATGCATATTACAACTTGTGCTAGAACGGACGAGAAGTCTTTAAAGACAAATGAGAAGAAGACCAAGATATTTGTACGCATGACTCAATCACGGCATAAGATCTGTTCAGATCATGCGTAGGTGTGCGCATGGATTCTGCTCGGCATGGTGCATGGGTTTTGCTCCAACTAAGAGCATGGAAGTGCATGGTGATCTCGGCGCATGACTGCATATGCGCATGGTAGAGTCTACGCATGACTGCAGATGTGCTATCTGCATATACTCGAAGGGTGTTGCATATCTTGGCGCATGCGTCCGCTCGGATGAGGCACATAGGACAACACGGATGATACACATGGATTGGTGCATAGGTTTTGCTTCAATATGCGCATGGTTTCGACTATATAAAGCACAAAAATTCTCCAGGAGTGTAATAACCCTACATGAAGATAGTTTTTTTCTTGGTAGGGTTAGTTACGGTTGTGGCTTGAAGGGTCACTTGAAGGAGAAATATAAAACCAAAATAGCAAGGTAAAGTTAAACTTGTTTGTTTTGATTACTTAACTTGGCTGATATGTATGCACAGGTTGAGTCATCTAGCGTAGTAGCTGACTAGTAGGTGGACACTAGTGCATCTAGCCACACGTGCAAGGAGCTGTTTACCTTGGATGAGCGTAGCTGTGATGAAGTTCTCGATGGCGAACATATTGCTAGCAGAAGATCTGGGGATCAGAATCATAGTCTTGGACTTTCGGAAAGTTGTTGACCTGGTGTACGTGTAGCACGTACCGGTTATTTCTGAGGACCTGATCTCTGGAAGTCTGTTGTTCGATACGGACTTGAAGATGGACATTTATGCTGGCAAGATGTTGGATTCTTGGCCAGGAGCATGCTTTGAAAAGATGTTCAGTATCAAGCAAATGTTCAGACTTCGGCTGATGATGCAGTTTCTTAATTGAGTTGTGGCGAATGGATTATGACATGTGCTATGTAGTAACAGACTCAAGATGTCTAGTCTAAACCTTATCTCTAGAATGTGGGGATAAGGAGGTGGAGGGATATTGTCACGACCCGCACCCGCTTTTCGGATACGAGGCGTGTCCAAGCCTAGCCTACGCCGCAGTGTCGACGGTAGAATGCTGTCTAATATACATAAGTCACAGAGTCTATAGAACTATCATGGCAGACTAGATCTCATCCACAGGAATATGATACGATCGACTAACTCAAATAAGACTGAATAATATAAAATAAAATATCAAGTTTATCCAGAATCCATGTCATGTCTGGTGGACACAAATCTACTACAAATAGACGAAATAAAGTAAAGACATGAAACAAGTAACTGAGAACAACTGCTACTCAAAGACAACCTCTGCTGCAAGGACACCGTACTCTGATGCTGGCTCAAACCCGCTCGTCTGCTCAAAACTCGGCTAAACCTGAAGAGATCATCAGGTCCTCAGAGGACTAGCAATATACATAATATACAAGCCTTTCTAATAGTTTATCATGCATGAAGGAAATCCAGGATATAAACAGGAAAAGACTGAGCAATACTGATACACGAAGATGAACAACTACGCATAAATGAACTGCAGAAAGTAAACAAGTGAACACGAGATCAACGAATAACCAAACCCTCGTCCCTAGTGTGGACTCGCAGGTTTGCAACTAATCACTAACTCTCGCCCCTAGTATGGACTCGCAGGTTAGTTCAAGGCAATCACCCTCGTCCCTAGTGTGGACTCGCAGGTGCAAACAGTCAACCCTCGTCCCTAGTGTGGACTCGCAGGTTGAGAAAACGACAAATAGGAAATAGCAGTTCAACTATAGCGCATTCGTTCTATGATATGACTCGATCAAGCACAAGTGTAAAACATGTCCAATATGGCTACAAGACTAACTGTGAATAAGGACAATATAATAATGAAGAAACACATATCAACAACTGGATAATGAAAGAAAATGAGCATGTAAATAAAGCTGTAGAGAAAGGCAAGGTATACTTGCCTGTGGTCCTGAGCTGTTGGCACGGCCAAGTCCGTATTTCGGTTCAAGTAACCTGTTTTGCGAATTTAATTCTAATCAACACATGAAATTAACCAAAATAACTCTATATCTAATTATTGCTAATTTTTCTAGTGACTTTAAAAAGCTTGGGTTGTCTGCCCCTTCCTGTCCTAGTGTTTCCTTCTTCTCCCTAGTACAACTAGTATTAGTCACACTTAAGTCCCTGTCCAGTTTGGTATACCCATAAGTATACACTCTTGACGCAATAATACTCGTGATACTCCCTGCCTACCATTTACACAAGTATCTTTTACCCTCTACTTAAACTGTTTCTAGGCAGTCCCTATTGTACCTGTACTTAGGACAATGTGGGGGTGATAGTGTTAGTACTATCCCCTTCACACATACAAATGGTCTCACCTTACCTCTGATACTGGTTTTTGCATAGTAATTTATAGGGGTTACTGTTCTGCCTACCTAAACAGGAAGTCCCCTGCCTACTTCCTGTAGATGATTTACCTGTACTGGGTACCTATAATACTAGGTTACACTTAAGCTTGATTCCCATCAGATACTTACCTTATGACACCCTGTCCTTAGTGTATCAGGACACACACAGCCTTCCTACTAAGGACTGGTACCCCAATCACATAAGTACACATTGACCTCTTTAACTGATGTCTTTCATTACTTGTCCTGTGTCATGTTGCCTATACAAAACTACTCCTACATAACTGTAACTCCCAATGATACATTAGGCCCCTTGACCCCTATACGTGTAAGTCCCTATGCTACTTACTAGTAATCTTTGTTCTTGAACCACATATCCTCTCCTATGAACCCGACCTTGATATCTAAAATCCACAACTCTTATAAATCCGACTACATGTTACTTGATGTTGGTACCAGTCTATTGGCTGATACATTAGAGGTCACCATCCTTGCTTCTTCTTGCATAGTGGCCAAATTGAGATGGTAAGATGAGTCAATTGAAAGCATAACATCAGTAATTGACAGACACAAGCCTTATAGGACCCCCAGCCTCCTAACCTGTCCAGGCATCACCTATTGCTCACTAACTCCAGAAAAATCCTCATTGCTGCTGCAGGTACCCTGCTTTAGGATTGCTAAATGTACCCAACACTAATTACATATAGCTGGCCCTGGGATATAGGTATATTGGTTTTCCCACCTGTCCCTAATCTTTCACATTAGTATACTATATACATTATCCCAACTACTCAATGGTCCCACATGAATCTGCCCCCTGGCCTCTCTATTGTACTTGACTGGTTTCAGAGTACAGATATCCTCTCTACATACTTGAATTCCTATATGATACTCTATCTTGGCCTTACAACTGAAACCAGTCTCCTACACACTCATCTATCTGTACATAGCTTGTATAGGACACTCTCCCATAGACACATCTACTGACTTCCATATCCATGGCTAACACCCCTTGCTACCCTGGTACCAACCTATATGATACTCTAACTAGGATACTTGTGGTTCATCCAATTTGATGCAGGGTCCTATACTTGTGTTACCTACCATCCCCTGTTCCCATGTTTCCTTTCTATGTGTGGTTATACATCAGAATTTCCTATTGCCCAGGCACTACCCAATCACTGGCACCTACGTATGTGCCCCTGCTGTGCTTGATTTCACTCTTTTACCTGCTGTACATTGCACATAAAGTTTATACATCAAAATGGCATTTATGAGAACCATTCAAGGTTGTATCTTTATGCACAGGATTCCCTTTATGAACATGTACCTCTATACTATACTACTCTCATTAACCTTCATATCTGACACCATCTGTATATCCATTATAAGGATCAACCCTAGGTAACCTGCTACTATTCCTGTTGTTAACTGCTATCACAGGCCTGGGTATGCTCAAGTATTGCCTATGACTTATTGAATGCGTGAATGGACCCATGGTCGCGTGTCAGTCCACTCCATTATATGTCAGGTACATGAAAATAGATTCCACATACATGAATACATACCTCATCTATTTTCTTATAACTAAATACATGACCTACAACTAATATCAGTATGTAAAGTGACACATCATGCTCTGCTACAGGCTGTGCAATTCAGCAAGTCTCAGGTTAGTGCATGACCTTTCCATGGTTCTATTATTCAGGTGGTACTAGTGCATCCTGTCCTAAGTACCTATCTCACCCCTTGGACTGGGTACTCTCTGCCCTATAACCCCTGTCCCTTTACTGGATAGGTGGTTCCTGTAGGAAACTCCCTGCACCTATTAGAGTCTCTGTAGGATACCTGGTCTATATGGTGTTTGCATGGCCACACTCATCTC
Source organism: Iris pallida (assembly GCA_029216955.1). Lineage (NCBI taxonomy): Eukaryota > Viridiplantae > Streptophyta > Magnoliopsida > Asparagales > Iridaceae > Iris > Iris pallida. Next base: position 18,871,161 of record JANAVB010034420.1, read on the forward strand.
TCTATGTACCCCTTTGTATTTCCTATTGGGACCCTCTTAGCTGTCCTGAGGAAACACTCTTCTCTTGGTTTCACCTAGGAATTAACACAAACATCTATCCCTCCACTTAAACCTGATGAAATTAACCAAGTTGAAAAGAAATCTCATGGCATGGTTATGTGGGAAGAACCTTACTTGATTTGAAAGATTCGAACACTCCTACTCGACAGCAAACTCCCGATCACCGACCTCCACGAACTCGAACTTGAGGGCGCAGGACAATTAGGGTTTTGGGGATGAAGGGTTTGATCGAGTATATATATAAGCAATAGTTAGATATGATCGAATTTTGATATAGATTAAGCAGATAGTTGAAGCAAATCTTACGTTTTATCTGGGGTTGCATCACAGAGAGTTGATCCTAAGGTTCGGTCATTTGAATTTGAATTGGGTTTGTTTGCACAAACCCCTTTAAGGGAGTTTCTATTTGCAAAGCCCAGTATCCCTTTTCACTAATTTAATTACATACTTATCTAGCATTTTAACATTCATTACCAAAAGGAAATATTAGAGGAGAAATTAAAAAATATATAGGAAAACTTACCTATAGGCACTAAACTATGCTACCTACTTATCTAAGGCACTAAACTATGCTACCTACATTCCATTGACCCTCCTGTTCTGCACACTTGATCCATGATACTCTGTTACTAAGGTTATGTATCGGTAGAGCACTACCCTTATTTTGTATAGTCCTTCTTAACTTCCTACTGATGTTTTACAGGAAACTTACCTACAGGCACACTCTGACATCCCATCCGACTGATACCATGTTGGTATCTCGGATACACCTATATTTGACACACCTTTACTGATACTTTAACGCACAATAACTCCACTTATAGACACCTACGCACGCATACATCCTCATCCAAATCCGCTAGGATACTCCCATAATGTTTGAACTCTACTGCCCTTGCATAGACTCAAATTGCTATGGGCATATCCTATGCTCCTACCGTACCTCCTATTATCAATTGATACCCACGCAACTGTGCGTGGTTACAATATTCCCTTCCCCCTCTCACATGTACACACAAAGCTCACATTGGTTGACACTCTACGCCATTTAAGGTACCCTAATAATCTATCGTGAACCCCTTCATAACATCTATATAGGAAAATTATCATTGATACAATTATCTAGTATCAATCTTATTATCCTACTGATACGTGAAAGTGTCATGTGTGAATTGGTACACATTTGCTTACCTATCATATACAGTCGATATATGGTCCCTGATCTTTGTTTGGCCTACCCAGGCTTGAACATTGGATACACCCTCCTAGTCATCTATGAATCCCTATAGGTTTCTTCCTAGGAATTACTACAAATACTTATACCTCCATTAATCATGATGAAAAATTAACTAGGTTTTAGGAATCAGGGATATGGTAGAGGAAAGAAGAGGGTTACCTGTTTTTGAGAAGTCGAATGCTCTGCTCTGGAACCTTTCGACAACAAACTTCACGAACTGAAGGGCGCATGAGAGATTAGGGTTTGGGGGAAAGGAGGAACTGATCAATTCTCTTGTATTTATATACAATGTTTGGGATAGGATTGAATCCGATTTGGATCGATCTCAGGATTTTGAATCCTGTTCTCGAGAGGACTCAATTCTAATAGCCGTAGGTTTTAAACTGATAGGATTTCCTTTAGCCGTTCAGGATTTGACTTTGGGAAGTTTAATTGGCCCCCTCCTTAATTGGTTTTTTGCATAACGATACCTTCTATTGGTCTATTAATTGTGTTTAGCATTGTATTCCTTTAGTAATATCTATATATACATATAATGATAATAACACAATAGTAATTTATTAATAATGATAAATAATAATAATTTATGGTTCGAGGGCTCACAAAGTGTCCCCTAAACTTAACCATTAGTTTATTCCTAACTAGTACCAAAATTCATTAACTAAATTAGCATTACTAATTGACTCACCTGCCAACCCTTCAACCCAAGATCCAACTAATTATTGTCCCTAACCACAACCCTCACTCTAATTTATATGTGCAGAATAACCCTATTCCAATCCAGGCCCAAAGCCCACCGGTCAAACCTATAGTAATTTAACCATTCACTAAATAATACTCGATTTCCCAGTCCAATACTGCAAGTCCTAACATAAAATCAAATTTATCATCTGTTGAGAACTAATAAGGGATTTAGTCCCACATTGGAAAAATGTAGTATGAAGAGGAGCTAGACTCCCTATAAGTAGTGGAGTAGCCAATCAATAAAAATATAACAATTATTCTCTACATGGTATCAGAGCCATAACCACACAAAAAAATTTTCCAACCCGCCCAAAACCAACCCCCCTGCCCCAACACCCACACCCCCGGCCCCACCGCCGACGACACCCCCTTGCTGCCCCCCCCCCCCCCCCCCCCCCCGCCGCCCCCCTCCCAAGCCGACGCCCCCTGCCCCCGACACCCACCCCCTGCCCCCCGCCGCCCCCCTGCTGTCCCCGCCCCCCCTTGCTGACCCCGACGCCCCCCCCCCCCACGCCCCCTCTCTCTCTTCCGACCACATCTGCGGCCGACCCCCCCCCCCCCCCCCCCACAAATCCTAATTTGCGAGCCCGATTATGTGGACGATTATTCGAAGACGAATGGCTGTCAAATGCTTTATTTGCACCTTCTGTTCCTAGATTACGTCCTCCGGAACTACAAATGCTTTATTTGTATTCCGTTCTTGATCTGCAAATTAGGATCTACATGCGTGCGCCAGTGTTGGCCACGTTAGCAGCGCATTCGTAATGTCTCTGTTGGAGACTTTACATAAAGACGAAGTCGACGAAGCCGACGACGACGACGAAGACGACGAAGACGACGACGATGACGAATCACAGTTGAAGACGCCATGGATTCGATCAGTGGTAAACTGACAGCAGAAGAGATGAAGGTCTTGGTTGATGATATTTTATCAAAAAGATTAACCGAGGCAACCCCACGTGTGATCCATACTGATGTGGATCCGTCATCCTACAAAATGGGAAAGCTGGACAAGCTGGAGACGAAGTTGGAAGGAACGTCCACCTACTTGAAATGGTCACGGCAGGCACTGCGGACGCTCAAGGGACGAGGCTTGTTGGCTACGTCAATGGCCAAACCAAGACGCCAGATGATCCCTCCTCAAAGGAGTTTGCTATTTGGGAAATTGTCAACAATGTTGTGGCTGGATGGTTGACAGCCTCCTTGACCGACCAGGTGTCGGGCAATGTAGAGGCGATGGAGGCTGCTGCTGATATATGGCGGACTTTGAAGGATATGTACTCAGGCTCAGGCAATCCTAGCGGGTCTTCCAACTGCAGGATGAACTTGATAGGGTGGCCCAGGACGACCGCACCATCTCTGAGTACGCCGCACTGTTGAAGAAATACTGGTCTGATCTGGATCACTATGATTCTCTTGGGATGGAAGATGCACAAGTCGAACCAGCATTTGCGAAACATTTCCAAAAGTTCTTGGATTATATTTCGCGACAACGGATGATGAAGTTCTTGAAGGATCTTAACCCTACGTTTGAGCATAGAAGGAATGTACTCCTAGCATAGCCCATGCTTCCAACCTTGGAAGAAGCTATAGCTGCCATGGCACAAGAAGAGGCTCGATTGAAATTGATGCCCAACAAGGGCTCTTTCCAGGGGGAGCAAGCCGCTGTTGACAAGTCTGTCCTTGCCGCCTTCAATCAGCCTCCCTCTGTGGCCGGTGTTTGCCACAACTGTGGTGACTCAGGGCATTACATCAGATTTTGTCCAAAACCCCTGTCGAGTGATCGTGGACGGGGCCGCAGAGGACGTCGAGGTGGTAGAGGCGGTTATGCTGGTAGAAGGGAAAATTATTCTGGCGGCCACAAAGCAAATCTGGCGGAAGAAGGGGGAGAACATCACCTGGCTGAGTTAACCCCTCTTGAGAAGGAGTTCCTCGCGAGGTTACGCAGCACGAAGCTGGGTTCGGACGACAGTCATGGGGCGTATCTTCCTCGGGGGATCACATCACTTGCTTTGCCCAGAACAGCACAGATATTTCTGCGCGTGCTCTTGCGGCAGCTGTCCACCAACCAGGTTGGATTATGGACTCTGGGGCATCTTGCCATGTTACGGGGTCCCGCGGTGAGTTCCAGGACTATACTCACCTACCGACGCCGGAGAGCATTCAGACTGCTGATGGTAACTCCAGCCCTGTCATGGGTAAAGGCACTGTCGCATGCACCCCTTCTCTCACTCTCACCAATGTGTTACATGCTCCGTCTTTTCCTGTCAATCTTTTTCTATTAGTGCCATTATTCTTGATCTTAACTGTACAATTTCCTTTGACATTCCTACGGTGACATTTCAGGAGAAGGGGACAGGACGACAACTAGGAACTGGCACATGGCATAAGGGGCTGTGGTACTTGGACATGACTGGACTGGACAAAGCATTGGTATCTCTGGTAGCAGACACACCACCTGAAGATTTACGGCGCAGTGTAGAAGATGAATTGCTACTCCACCACCAGCGTGTCGGTCACTCTTCTTTTAAAATTATTAGTCGAATGTATCCGTCCTTATACCAAAGGGCTAATAAAGAGAAGTTATTTTGCCGTGCATGTGAGTTGGGTAAACATACCAGAAGCACGTATGTGAGTTCAGGAAATAGAAGTTCAACTGCATTTGATATGATACATTCGGACGTATGGAGCCCTTGTCCTACAACCGGTATTAACGTTTTCGATGGTTCGTCACTTTTATTGATTGTTATACTCGCGTGACATGGGTCTACCTTATGAAGAAATAAAAGTGACGTCTTTGAGGCGTTTCGCGACTTTCATCACCGGGTAGAAACACAATATGGCACTAAAATTAAGTGCTTACGGTCTGACAATGGGACGGAGTATACAAATAAGCAGGTTGCTGAGTATTTATTCACTCATGGAATACTACACCAAACTTCATGTGCCTACACACCGGCACAAAATGGTGTGGCCGAACGGAAGAACAGACACCTGCTGGAGGTCGCACGGACGATGATGCTGGCTATGAATGTTCCGAAACACTTATGGTGGCAGGCGGTGTTAACGGCCTCTTATCTCATCAACAGAATGCCATCTCAGGTATTGGACTGGAAGACACCGTTGGAGATGCTTACTGGTGCAACCACGTACACTGTTCCACCGAAAGTATTTAGGTGTGTATGTTTTGTCCAAGATAATAGGCCAGGAGTTGGCAAACTGGATCCTAGAGCGGTTAAATGTATCTTTATCGGGTACACGGCAACTCAGAAGGGATACGCATGTTGGAGCCCAGTTAAGATGTTTGTAAGCATGGACGTTACATTCAGAGAACTGGAACCATATTATGGTTCGGATGACGGTTCGGCGTTTGGTGACACACCTAACATAGAGGGTGTTAGATGTGAGGGGGAAAAAATAAGCCCATCTGTGGTAGTCGGATCGGTCCCATGCCCGGTCGTGAAAAACTGGACGAAAGGGGGAGAAAGCAATGACTCCGATACAGAAGATGAAGAAGATACATATGTTAAACAGAGGGAGCAGCAGACAATGAAAAAGGAGCTCCAAGTCTACAGAAGGAGACAGCAGAAGTCCAGTACTGTGCCTGTACCGTGCCCTGCGCCTACTGTACCAAGTCCCTCGTCTACTCCTGCTCCAACTCTTGAAGATGTTGCCCCCACACAGAATCAATCTGATTCTGATGCAGATCTCTCTGACTCTGATGGTATGATCTCTCCACCACCTATTGCTCCCTTAAGGAGATCTTCTCGCATCAATGCGGGTAAGGCTCCTAGTCGTTTTGATAATTATGAACATGATATTGCCAACTACCTGTCTTATTCTAACATTTCTTCGAAATATCGAGCCTTTATTGCATCATTAGACTCTACTTCGTTGCCCAAAAGTTGGCAGGAAGCAAAGAAAGATCCAAGGTGGAAAGCTGCAATGATGGAAGAACTTAGGGCACTGGAGAAAAATAAGATGTGGGAGCTGGTTCCATTACCCAAAGGGAAGAAAACTGTGGGATGCAAATGGGTGTACACAGTAAAGGAGACGTCAGAAGGAAAGGTGGAACGATACAAGGCGAGGTTGGTTGCAAAGGGATACACACAATCATATGGCATCGACTATGATGAGACTTTTGCTCCAGTAGCGAAAATGAGCACCGTAAGAACTCTGGTCTCCATTGCAGCAAACTATGGGTGGAAGCTATACCAATTAGATGTGAAAAATGCCTTTCTCCATGGGGACCTACAAGAAGAAGTGTACATGGAACTCCCGCCAGGGTGCTATGCTACAGAATCAGACGGAGGGACGTCGCATGGAAAAGTATGCAAACTAAAGAAGTCGCTATATGGGCTCAAGCAATCTCCTCGAGCCTGGTTTGACAGATTCAGAAAGGCTGTTACAGGCATGAGATACCATCAAGCAAATGCCGATCATACGGTCTTTCTTCAGCATGCAAGAGGCCACATCACTATACTTGCTGTATACGTGGATGATATAGTAATCACAGGTAATGATGAAGTCGAGATCGCTAAGCTAAAGTTAAAACTCGCGAAGGGGTTTGAAGTGAAGGATTTAGGAGCGATGAGGTACTTTCTAGGTATCGAGGTGTGTGAAGGCGAACAAGGAATTATTCTCTCACAGAGAAAATACACACTAGATCTGCTGAAGGAGACCTGGATGCTGGGATGCAAAGCAGCAGTCACTCCAATTGACCAGAAGTGCAAGTTGGGAGCAGAAGCAGAAGAGCCAGTTGATTGTGAAAGATATCAACGACTTGTAGGAAGATTGATTTATCTGGGGTACACTCGCCCTGATATCTCATTTGCGGTGAGTGTAGTAAGTCGCTACATGCATGATCCAAGAACGGGTCATATGGATGCAGTGTTTCAGATCTTGAGATATCTGAAAGGGACGCCGAGGAAAGGACTATGGTTCAAGAAGAATGGATGTATAGAAGTTGAGGGATACTGCGATGCAGACTGGACGAGCTGCATAGACGATAGAAGGTCTACCACGGGATATTGTGTCTTTGTAGGAGAAAACTTGGTCTCATGGAGAAGCAAGAAACAGTCAGTGGTAGCACGATCTACAGCTGAAGCAGAATACAGAGCAATGGCTTTAGGAGTGTCGGAATTGCTGTGGATGAAAGCGTTGCTGACAGAGTTGAAGCTGAACAAGGGAGCACCATTACGTCTTCTGAGCGATAGTCAAGCTGCAATAAGTATAGCTAACAATCCAGTTCAGCACGACAGAACGAAGTACATCGAGATCGATCGATTCTTCATCAAAGAGAAGCTGGAACAAGGGATACTGAAGATTGATCATGTTCGCTCAGAAGAACAAGTGGCAGACTGTTTGACTAAGGGTCTTAGTTCATTAAGTCTGTCGAAGCTATGTAACAAGATGAGAATGATTAATATCTATCGCCCATCTTGAGGGGGAGTGTTGAGAACTAATAAGGGATTTAGTCCCACATTGGAAAAATGTAGTATGAAGAGGAGCTAGACTCCCTATAAGTAGTGGAGTAGCCAATCAATAAAAATACAACAATTATTCTCTACATCATCTAAACCTAAAGCTCGGCCCAGGGCCAATCTTTCAAATAGATTTAGTGACCGTTCTCCAGCGACTAGTAGTTCCAATTATCCCCCTCTTGTATGACACATGTCTGCAGTTATAGACACAACCAGATACAGTGTCCTACGTACTTATATACACACGACTCGTGTCGCGCCACCTCAAGCTCCAACCCGACAGTCACGACACAAGCACTCGTGTTCGTCCCGATACAAACCTAAGTTAAGGACAAGAATTCAATCAACTACTTAGGCTAAATAGATCATGAATCGACGAACCTGAGGTGGAGTCTGGATTCGAGTGTAGAGACGAGGTCTCCACGAGTCAGATACAATCGTTCATGTGTAAATTTAATAACTTACCTTGTTTTGTTCAAAATGATGTAAATCATTTGCTACTAATTTCTAGAAGTCTTCTAGGTAATTAGTTTAATCAATTAAACTTTAATAAATTATATTTTCTAATTTTTAAACTTAGTAAATTAAAAAATTGTGGGACTTATATTATGCTAAAATGAGCATATGGTTAACTTTTGGGGTCATTCTGGAAGCATGGTTACCCGTAGTAATTTATGCAGTTCATCGATTATCGATTTTCCTAGGATAAAATATTTCGATTAAATTTCTATAAATTCTAAAATTGTCTAATAATCTATTAGAGATATTCTAGGGTTTTAGAGTACCATATCTAAGATTTGTCATTATTATTTGGGGTAAAGTGCATTTAAACCCTCCTTAGAGTTGCCTCGTTCGCAAAATAAGACCTTTTAGAAAACTTAAAGCAGTTTACACCTCCCGCAAACCCTGTTTTGCGCAGAATACCCCTTTCCGTCAAATTGACGTTAGAACAGCCGTTATAGGCCATTTTTTGGATTAAAAAAAAAAGTGCACTTCCCAAAATACCCCTAATGCTTACATTTGGCTGTTGGCTCTCTTTCATTCTCTATGTATAAGACAATGTTTGTTTGAAACATAAAACCTAAACTTATATTTTCTATTTTTTGACCGGTTGGTTGGAAGGAAAAATAATATATTTTTTTTATTTCTTTTTTTTTTTACTTATTTGCTCTCATTTAATATATTGAAACTTTTCTTACCTACAGATCTCAAATCCAACTGTAATTTTTTTTTTATATTCTCTTTTTTTTTTTTTTACTTATTTGCTCTCATTTAATGTTTGAAGCTTTTTTTACTTATTCCTTTTTTTCAAGACGTCCAAATAGAAATTATGGAAGCCTATTCGTAGATAATCGACAAAGGCGGTGGCAGCCACTGAACCCGGACCATGCTTCGACATACATGTTTTGCAATTTATTTTTGGATTTTTGACACGTTTAGTAATATTTAAGTTATTTGTTTAAGTAATACATGTGATGAAAATAAATTTGTACCAAGATTTACAATTTCAGTTAGAATTAATAAATAAATAATTACGATAATAGTCATGACTAATAAATAATTACGATACAAGTTCAGGAAATCGGACATTTGTTAAAAGATTTTTTTTTCCAGAAAAAATTTAAGATGAAAACCTACTATTTAGATTATAAACATTTATTTTCGAAAATGACGTCAAGCATGAGAATTGATTTTTGTTTAATAATCTTTTTAAATTTTGTTTTTTGTTTCCATTTTATTTTTATTTCATATTTTTTTTCATCTTTTTAATAATCTTTTCTAGAATTAATAAATAAATAATTACGATAATAGTCATGACTAATAAATAATTACGATACAAGTTCAGGACTAACCGGACATTTGTTAAAAGATTTTTTTTTCCAGAAAAAATTTAAGATGAAAACCTACTATTTAGATTATAAACATTTATTTTCGAAAATGACGTCAAGCATGAGAATTGATTTTGTTTAATAATCTTTTTAATATTTATTTTTTGTTTCCATTTATTTAGTTCTTATTTATTTTTATTTTTTTCATCTTTTTAATAATCTTTTCTAGTTTTTTAACAGTGACTTTTATTTTCAAATTTGTATAGTTTTTGTTTTTGTCTTTTTTCATTGTTTAAGATTTATCCTCACTTTTTGGTTTTTTGGAATATTTTGTCTATTTTTTATTTTTTCCATATTTTAATAGTATTTTTGTTTTTTATTTGGTTTTTTTTTTTTCCAGTTTTCATCATTTCTATTTTTTAAGAATTGATTTTTTTGTATTTATCAGTTTTATTTTTCCCAAAAATATTTATATATTGTTAAATAAAAAATAATTTATGACAAAATAATTTTAAATAATATTTATCCATTTTTTTGACGAAACTAACCGTTTTTAACAAGTTAATACTAATTAAAATAATTTTAATAAATAATTTTACTAGCAAAGACCATTTTCTCTTTGTTAATATTTATCCACTTTTAACAAGTATTTTTGCGTAACCGTTTTTAACAAAATAATTTATAACTAACCGTTTTTAACAAGTTAATATTAGATAGCCCAGGGGTAAAATGGTCAAAACAATCCCATTTTAACACCCGTAAACGGAAAAGTTAGCGGAGGGGGTGATTTGAGCATTTTCGTATCTAGTTGGGTTTTTCGGATCAGCGAGTCTTTATTTGCATTTTCGTGCATCTAAGGAGGGTTTAAATGCACTTTACCCTTATTATTTGTTACAATCTTAGGATCGTCGTCCCAATAATCCCAAATCACATCACCCTATTAACCTGTTTCATAAGTATGGTCAATAGCTTTTAAGGTTTCCAAAATCAAGATACAATTTTTTTTTAATATCTAAGTATGTTTTCTTTGGAAGCGAATGCTATACCAAGTATTGCTTTCAACTTGGAAACCTCACCATTCTGGTTGCCTCTGAGAGGGGTGAATACATGATGGGTTCAAAATGTCATATCCCAAAACCAAAATACTAGATACCAAGGGTAAACGTAGGCCAGCTATTCCATACGAAGTACTCCGGTACTCCGTATGGAGGTTACGATTGTCTGAAAACAAATAAGGGACCAATCTATCAAGACAATAACGTCTTTCTATGATCTAACAAATCATATATCCCAATCAACATTAGAATGAAATCAACAAGAGTAAACACATATGAAAAGTTACAAGACTTTCCAAACACTGAGACATATATGATGATGAAGCTAGTATATAAAATTGTCATTAGATATATTTTCTTAGACTGTACAAATTAGTTTCTTAAACTACCTAATTTATTGCGAGATTTTTAACTAATATGTACGGTAAAAGATAGATACAATGGTTATTATTTCATAGACCCCACGCGGTCCCCTCGATCCAACAGTGCACGAGGGGAGGGGGGGGAGTCCGCCCCCATATATATATATATATATATATATATATATATATATATATATATATATATATTTGAAGAGGATACGAAGTCTCTACTAGTAAATAGAATCGTTAACCCCTACTGGGGCTCGATCACTCGACCGCCTGGGTCGCATGCCTTCTCTCTACCACTAGGCTAAAGGCTCATTGCCGTGTGTGTATGTGTGTGTATAACCTTTACAATATAAGATTGAACATAGACCCATAAATCTAGACACTCAAACACACCCAATGTTTGTAGCCCTTGTTCTCAAGACAGCTTGTAAAATACAAACTTGCTATTTGGCACCCGCATGTGCACAGCCGGTGCACCCGCGGGATCGTGGACAACGCCGCTGCCGCGGTGTGGGAAGGCAGAGCGGTAGAGGGAAGGGTTCGGCAGAGGTGGAGGAGGAGCGGCGGGTGGGGGGGGGGGGGGGGGGGGGGAAGGCGGCGGTGGAGTGGTAGGGGGGGTGGTGGCGGCGGCGGCGGCGTCCTCGGCACCAGCAGGTGCACCGGCTGTGCACCTCGGGTGCTAAATAGTTTTTCGTGTAAAATATGTCCATCTTGTTAAAAAATAAAATAAAACTAGTGATGATAAGTGTCATAATATAACTTGTATCAGTAAACAACACATCCCTATTAATAGTAAAGACATAAAGGAAAGTGTTTGCATACGATCCATAGGAGAGCTATAGTACAATAGTATATGTTGGCTCAAGGGGATGCACGACAGAGTAACTAGATGTTGGCACATGAGGACACTCGACTAAGAGTACTGTCTGCGCACAAGAGTGCTTGATTGCGGTTCTGTAGGCGTAGGAGGGAATTTAGAGTTGTTGAAGGATGTGAGCGCTCGATCGAGAGAATTATTGTTGCATGTGAGTGCTCGATCGAGAGTTGTTAGCATAAAAGGACTAGATTGAGAGATTTGTCGATGTACCAGGGCACTCAAACCGATAAGAGTTTTACATTGACAAGGATGTTTGATCGAGAGATCTATGTAAGAAGGCACTCTAGTGAGAGCAATGGTCGAGCGGTCACCATTTACAAGAAAAAGAATGGATAGCAAGAAAAAACAAACTATTGAAGAGAAGTCTCACCTAATTTAGGATGGTATAAGTCTTCTATCTAAACTACCCAAAATAATTCTTGATAATATAATAATAGTGCAATATGCTTCTAAATGTTATATTTTGCCAATTTCTCTCTTATGGTGTGTCCAAGTAATCACATTCCTATATTGTTCTTTCAATAATTTGTTCATCGATTCAATAGAAACAATTTATTTGTTCATTCATTTTATAACCATCTACCTACTTCTTTTTTATGTTGTTTGCTTTCAGACTGACGAGATAACAATTCTCAACTAAATGAGAAGATTAAACTTCATTCTTGAACTTGATAATACTTTATAATATAATAAAACTACCATCTAATTCCAAAAAGTATTGTAGCTGTTCAATTTGTGTATTATATTTTTTTCTCCAAGTATTCATATTTCTATACTCTTCTATCAATTTGGTTTCATGGATTTAATAAAAAAGAATTGTATTGTTAATTCATTTTATAACCATCTTCTACCTACTCACTGTTTTTATGTTGTTTGTTTCAGATCGATGAGTTGAACAGTGCTCAATTAAAAGAGAAGATTGAACTTTCTATTGTTGAACTTGCTTCTACCATAAGCCCTACGAGTTCTGCGAGTTTTAGTAGAGCGGCCAAAGAAAATTGTATAAATTGTATGTTAAGCTTGTTGTACTTCTCTTGGTCTCCTTTTGGTCTCATCAATGGATATTTCCTACTCTCTCTTCTTGGAATAACATACTACATGCTATAATGTCATTGATGGCATTATTCTCTAATAGACATTAACACAAGGATCGTCTTCTCCAACCACATTTTTAGTGTACTGCTTACGTCCAGAAAAAAAAAATAGTACTAGACAATTCATACCAGAGTATCCAAAATAAGTTTCGTAAAGATCATTGAAATTGTAGTGACATAAAAATGAACCGAAAAGAAAGATAATAGGAGACCTTATTTTTCTATCAAATGACATGCTTTACTATTTACAAAGGATATAAATTTTGGAAGTGTTATGTTGATTATGCATATTTTGATATGTTATGTTAATTATTCAAATATGCTCTAAAGTTCGAAAATTGGAATAAATTGTGTATCAATTTAATTCCTGTTGCTTTTATTATGGTTTCAAAACTTTGTATTAAAATTCTACATGTAAACGTAACTATACACTAATGTTAATATATGAATTCTGTGGGCCGCCCATCATTGATTTTGATACAGGCTTGGTTTGAGGTGGTTGCTGTTTTTCAAAACAATAAAACTAGGCTTTTTCTAAGGGCATACCAATTTTACTTGAGGTTAGCCCAAAAAATGTTCAAAAAATTATAAGTTTGTAATCCAATTTTACTTGGGGCTAGCAAAAGAATGGTATAAATACAACTTTTTTTTTTTCTTTCCTCTCTTCCCTTCTCTTTTTTCTCTCCCTCTACTTTCTTCTCTCCCTCAACATTCTAGGTCATAGAATTAAACCCTAGCCCAAATTTTTTTTTCCAACCTACATTTTGTGAAGATTGTGGGGTGAAAATTCTAGTATGAATTGTTTATGTTTAGGCCCTAGGCTAACGGTTAGATCGATGGTGATTTTTCATTCATTTCAAATGATTCTGAGGTACTGAGATACAAGTTACCACATCATAGCCGTAGGAATTGTCTAAGTGGTAAGTTACACTAATTATCCGATTTTAAAACGACTTGAAAATGAATGAAAAGATCTCCTGAATTTTAAGCTCTAGGGCCTAAACAGTAAAAAAAAAAAAAAAAATTCTTTTCTTTCCTTTGCTTGAACCAAAGCGAGGCCCCGACTGATAGCAATTGTCAAGAGGTGAATAGCTACCTACACCAAAGAATTATGGCTAAATTACTGAGATCATCAAAATGATAATATTTTTAATTTCGTTTCAATTTGTTCACCAACTTAATCTCCACCAAAAGAATTATGATAAATTATTCTAATGGCATTCCAATTATAAAGTTTGAACATAATTTATACATTTATTTTCACTGCTCAATTTTGATATCTAATTTCAAAAATTACTCATTTGAAGCAGCTTTCATCAATCTTGAAGCACATCGAGACCACATCAAAATTTGAAGCAGTTTTATATCCAAACTCTTTTCACAGAGAGTCTGGATTAGGACTGTCAGCACCCTGGCAGTCCTAACTTAATGAAGGACTGCCAGGGGTCTGGCAGTCCTGTCCCAAACTCTCTGTGTGAAGAGAGTTTCATATCCAAACTCTTTCATAGAGAGTTTGGATTAGGACTGTCAGCACCCTGGCAGTTCTAACTTAATGAAGGACTGCCAGGGGTCTCGCAGTCCTGTCCCAAACTCTCTGTGTGAAGAGAGTTTCATATCCAAACTTTCTTCACAGAGAGTTTGGATTA
>JANAVB010034420.1:18885569-18938069 GCA_029216955.1 Iris pallida
CTGACTGACAATCCTCCAGCAGAAGATGATCCCATATTTGAGAAATAGGAGACATATGATAGTCGACTGTTTACACAGTTGATGAATTCAACGAAAGCATCGGTGGAAGACATGGTTCAGAATACAGACTCAGTGAAGGAGTTATGGGAGGTACTGGCAGCGGCGTTTGATGGAAAATGTGATTTGTCTTGTATCTATGACTCGGTCGTTGGTGTATATCGAGCAAATCAGGGAGACAAATCTCATAAAGATCATTTCCGGGCCATCGAAGCTATGTCTGATAAGATCGATCGCGTATTACCACTTACGTCAGATATTAATGAAGCAAGGGCTCAACGTGAGCAACTTCATGTCATGGCTTATCTTGCCTCTCTCTCCGTCCTGATGCGGACTCCGCTCATTCTCATATTATTGTTGGATCTAAAGTTTTGTCACTGTTGGAAGCACACTATCGTGTCCTTCGGGCAGCAAAAGTAGTTGAGAACACTCCAGGTGATACTCCTGCTCATCATTCTGCTCTTGGTGCAGCTCGTACAGGATTTCTTGGTGGTCGTGGTGGCCGACGTGGTGGCCAAAATGCTGGTCGGGATGGGGGACGTGGCAATGGCGATCGTAAAGGAGGAAGACCATGCACTTGCTTTAACTATGGTGAGCTAGGCCATTTCTATTGGCAATGCACTAAATCACCTGCTGCTAATATCACAACTGATGCTCCTGATGATGGTGTCTGATCTATTCAGATGACTTTGGACTCATATACAGAGTTCCTTGATTTCTAGGTTCAACGTAATGGTGAAGCTTCCACGTTTGGATCCACAGCCGGATACTCAGTAGCATGCATAGTAAAACCTAAGCAGTAGGCAATTGACTCTGGTGTGTCCTCTCACATAACTGGTGACGCAAGTATAATACAGGATTATGTACCTGTCCGTCATGTTTCTGGCATTACTTTTGCTAATGGAGGTTCTCTGACAGTCCGAGGACGTGGAAGTGCCAGTCTTTCTTCTGGACTGTCACTCAATTTTGTATTACTTACACCTGGGAACCCGTTCAGTTTAATTTTTATTAGTCAAATTACTCGTGAATTGCATTGCTCGGTAAGCTTTCTTTTCTGATGGTTGTATTTTTCATGACCTAAAAACTGGGAAGACTATTGGTAAGGGGCATGTGGCTAGAGGCTTGTACCTGTTTGACGCACCTTCTTCCGTTGTATGCGCCGGCATAAAACTCGATCCTTTCGAGTTGTATTATCAGTTAGGCCATCCATCAACCCAAGCTCTCCAGAAAATATACCCCTATTTAGATATCCTCGCTTCTTTTTATTGTGAGCCGTGTAGTTTAGCTAAATATCACTGGGTTCCCTATCCGATGAGTCAAAATAAAATTGCTTCCGCTCCTTTCGAGTTGGTACATTCTGATATATGGAAACCTTGTCCGATTGAATAGTAATAGGTTTTAAGTACTTTGTTACTTTTATTGATGATTACTCACGTTTCACTTTTGTTTGTCTGATAAAAAAGCTTTCTGGATTGTTTAATATTTGGTACAATTTTCATGTCGAAATAAAATACAATTTGGTATTCCAATCAAAAAATTTCGGAGTGACAATGGTCGTGAGTATTTATCTCGTGATCTCGATAGTCATTTGGCCCGCAATGGCATCATCTACCAAACTTCTTATGCGTATACACCACAACAAAATGGTGTGGCCGAGCGCAAGAATCGCCATCTCTTGGAAACAACAAGTGCTCTTATGTTTCAAGCACGTACTCCTAAGAGATTTTCGTCGGATGCGGTTCTTACTGCTTGTTATCTTATTATCTGCATGCCATCGTCAGTTTTCAATGGTAGCACTCCCTTCTCTCGACTTTTTCCCGGACGAGAGCCATTTCCTCTGCCTCTCAGAATCTTTGGTTGCTTATGCTATGTTTGGGATACCCGACCAACTCTTTCTAAATTAGATCCTAAGGCAATACATTATATTTTCCTTGGGTATCATAAAGTTCAGAAAGGGTACCGATGTTATTCTCCTGTCATAAAGAGATATTTTTTCACTTGGGATGTTACTTTTGTAGAAACTGAATTTACTCAACTCCCACAATCAACGGGTCCGGCTCCTCTAGTGTATCCAGAAGAGGATTTTCTGTTATTTCCTGATCAAACACAACAGCCCCCCGTACGGGTGCCCTCTCTTACCAAGCCAGTTTTCCAGACCGATGGTCTGCATACACCAATTCAGTCAGTACCGACATCGCCCGCAGAATCATCCTCCTCCGGTTCCACCAGCAGCTTCGGCTCCAATGAGTTGTCTCCACCTGTTCCACCAGTAGCTCCACCGGTTCTGCCAATAGCTCCGACGGTTCCACCTCCAGAACGTTCTCGTCGTACCTATCGTGGTCATCCCTTATATGTTGATAGCTACAAAGGACTTATCAGTCAAACACAGTCTCTGGTGGCTACTATTGATGGGATTCTGATTTCCAAAAATGCTGAGGACGGACTTCAACATCCTAGTTGGCGTGCTGCTATGAATGATGAGATGAAAGCTCTTCAGGAGAATCATACTTAGGATTTAGTCGACTTACCTATTGGTAAACGTACAGTAGGTTACAAATGGGTGTTCACGATTATGGTGAAACCGAATGGCACTCTTGATCGACTAAAAGCTCGTCTAGTGGCCAAAGAATATTCTCAGACATATGGTGAGGATTACTTCGAGCCTTTTCCCATGTTGCCAAAATGACATATGTTCGTGTCTTAATGGCCTTGGTTGTTCGCTATGACATATGTTCCTGCTTCAGCTGGATATCAAGAATGATTTTCTCCACGAGGACCTTGATGAGGAAGTATATGTATTGCAACCTCTCGGGTTCGTTGCAAGGGAGGGTAAAGTGTATCATTTACGAAATGCCCTCTATGGTCTAAAGCAATCACCTCGTGCATGGTTTGGTCGGTTTACACATGTTGTTACTCAGTTTGGTATGTGTCAATCAAAGAAGTACCATTCAATTTCTATCGACACACATCTGTTGGAAGGATACTCCTTGGTGTCTACGTTAATGATATTGTAATCACGGAAGATGACACCATGGTATTGCAGGCCTCAAGAAGTTTCTAGGCGAACAATTTCAAACCAAGGATATGGGATCCTTAAACTATTTCTTGGGCATTGAGGTCCCACGAAGTAAGTGGGACATTATAATGCCCCAGAGAAAGTATGTGCTGGACAAACTAAATGATGCAGGCATGATGCAAGCCAAAGGAGCAACCTCACATATGGATCCAGGGGCAAAGTTGCTTCCAGACGAAGGGGTCCGGATGACCAATCCAGATCAGTACCGTCGAGTAGTTGGAAAACTCAACTACTTGGCGGTCATGACTTGTTCGGACATTTCTTTTGTAGTGAGTGTTGCTAGTAGATGTATGGCTTCTCCAAAAGTTCCACACTGGCAGGCAGTTCTCAGAATCCTGTGTTATCTAGTCAAGAATATAGGAAAAAGAATTCGAATGGAGAATAATGGACACACTCATATTGAGTGTTTTACTGATGCTGACTAGGCAGCAAGTCTGACAGATAGATAATCTATATTTGGCTACTCAGTATTTATTGGCAGAAATCTAGTGTCATGAAAGAGCAAGAAACAAAGTGTGATAGCACGCTCAAGCTCAGAAGCAGAATATCGAGCTATTACGTATGGCACATCAGAGATATTATATATGAAGCATCTTTTACAAAAACTGGGAGAAGACACATGATCGCAAGCGGCAGATTTATGGTGTGATAACCAATCTGCTATACACATTGCCACCAACCCAGTATTTCATGAACAGACGAAGCATATTGAAATTGATATCCACTTTGTTCGTGATGAATATACAAAGAGAGTGATAAAGTTTCAATATGTACGGACCGACGATCAGATAAAGGATATCATTACAAAGCCTCTTTTGGGTCCTCGGGTTCAATTTCTATGTAACAAGTTGGGCATGATTGACATCTATGCTCCAGCTTGTGGGAGGGTGTTAAGTGTTATATTAGAGTTACTAGTTAATGGACTTTAGTCCCACATTGCTTAGAATAATATGAGAGGGGCTAGCCTCTCCTATATATATGTAGTCTCTCATCAATAATAAACTATCATATTATTTCCAACTCTACAGTAGCAGTAGGATGCAGATTTAAGATGCAGATTCTTCTAACATGAAACATGTAAACTCATAGCAATAGTATTTTGCGTATCGACCAAAGTTGACGTTGATTATCAAAATCAGGTGTGATCATTAACCAATGGACCAACAGGTAATACACACTTATGCACCCATATGTGCAATATATATTCACACACACATATGTTACTATACTTACACTCATACACTAGTGTACCCCTAGGACACACACACACACACACACACATACATACACATATATTATATATTTTATATATTTTGTATATTTTGTATATTTTATATATTATATATATATATATATATATATATATATATATATATATATATATATATATATATATATATATATATATATGAAAACTTGGTGGTGAAACTTTTCAATTCCTAAAATACCCTTGAGTATTTTATAAACATGATGTTATTATGTCAACTTGCATGTCATTTATATTTAAGAGTCAAAGCAATAAAGTTTGCATTCAAGTTTCCTTTTTTCCATACAACTTTTAATGTTCCAATGATAATAATTTTTTCTATCCTAACCATTTTTCAAAGATTGTTATTTTCAATAGAAAATTTAAAAAAAGAGCAAAATTTGTACTTCGAATATGTTGGTATTGTAAAAATAAAGCACACACACATGAATAGTCACATGGAAAAGGCACAAAGACGACAACTGACCTTATAATATTCTAATTAAAATACGTGCAAAGCACGTACATATATATATATAATTAATATATATATATATATATATATTTTTTATATATATATATATATATATATATATATATATATATATATATATATATATATATATATATAATATATATATATATATACATGCCATTATATGAGTAGGCAGACAACACATGTGTGTGTGTGTGCACACATACACTCTCATGATGTCCATACTATATCCACATGCACACACATTGCAATTTATCAAACACTTGGTGTGCACCACGCTAGTATCATAATAAAAGTCCAATATTCACGTGATATGCCTAAGATACTCTACCAAACCTTGTCCGAACCTAACCAAAATACATGAGCAGGCCTAAAATGATAATTAGAGGCTAATTACGGTGGTGTCTAGCTTGTGTAATGTGTCATATAAAATTGGACATGTGTGTCACAAGCGTCGGAGGTGAAAACCCTAAATCGACTATGTGTCGTAGAGTATCATGACACGACCTATCCGTATCCATTTGTGGACACGTAACTAGCCACACACAAGAAAAATAAACCTAAATAGGCCTATCAATCCATATGACAATCACTTGGTGCACCATTCTCGGATTTTTCGAAAAATGTCATAAAAATACTATATAACTTTCCCCAAAGGGGTCATTATAGCCTAGTTCTTCCTCCTATAGGTACCCCTAGTCCATGGGTGGGTTCCTAATGGTCCAATGCATGTAGTAGAGTCTAGAAAAGAGGGAAAAGTTAGATTACCTATTAGGAGATGGATTTCCAATGCAAAGCCCAATAGACACGATTCGGACACGATTAGGACATAAACTCCTAGTCCAAGCTCCCTCTCCTTGGATCTCCAATACTCTAGGCCTTCATGATGGTGAGGATGAGTGGAATTGGATGAGGATTGAGTGGAATTGGTAGAAAATTGGGTTAGCTTAGGAAAGAAGAAGCTTTGAGAAAAAATAAGGCTAATGAGTGAAATAAAATAAATGGATGCCTAATTATAAATTATCTCTTATAGTAAGGTTTTGTTCATGCCAAAATATTAAGTTTGTCCCTCTCCATTTGTCATGAATGGAATCTAATTAACTAAAGGAAGGAATCTCTACAACTAAAAAGAATATTTCTTTTATGATAACTAAACTTAATTAATTCTAATTGTAAAGTCATGACTAATAATAAATAGCACTAACACTTACAAAATTCAATTGGCTAGCCACTAACTGACACTAATATAATTCTAGGCAACCACTAATATAGAATAATATATATATTAAAAAAATAATCAACCTAAAAAATTACCAAAATATCCCTAGGTTGGAAAGTGGAAGTTACAATCCTACCCCCCTTAGAAAAAAATTTGTCCTCGAAATTTAAGATAAAAGCAGGGCACGAAATAAAGAATAACTCATGTTCCAAAAGATAGGTATCACTCATATATCTCTTCTCCTCCTATTCTCATAATTCTTACTATGGTCAAGCCGTCCCCTTTCAAATCATGGTCTTAAGAAAATCTTATCTAAAATCATAAAACATACAATTCTATTGAAAAGAACATCCAAGATTACCAAACATGCATGTTTATGGTCTCCACCTATCACGATATTACAGTCCCTATCAAGGGTTACTACTAACTATACTATAACACGATATTACTAATACAAACTATAAGATACTAGGAATCACGCAGATCAATAGATAGAAATGAAAGAAAATAAGAAGATCAGAACAGAACCTGCTAACCCATTATATATAGCATCGGTCCCCTCGACCGTCATCGCAAAAGCCATGCCCTGTTGGGGTGTCTCCATCTACTCGTACAGGGCAATTTGTTGTGCCAAGGTAGCCTAGCTGGACCCCTCTCTCACTGACTTAGACGCCTGCACTCCCACTCTCATGATACTTCCTTACAATATCCTATATTTAATATCACACTGATACACCTAGCCAATATTATCACCATTAATAACACTCACTAATACTAAACTGATACACTACACCTATCACTTATTACTCACCAATCCTGATACATCTTGGCCACTTGCACCTTCTAGGTACCCTTGGTACACTGTCACTAACTCCATAACTATACTGATCGTATGCTTGATACTATTGGATACCAATTGTTAACCATACTCTGACACAACCTATCTACAAATTACTAGCTACTACACTATCCAAAGAAGCTGCCTCGAAACTAATGAAGGTGAAGCCCCATGAGGAACTGAACTACAGGAACTAAAGATATCTCTACCCTAAGCTAGTAGGGTGATGGAACGGAACTCAATGATAACAAAGTGGAATGATAGGGACAATATGTTAAGAACTAATTAAGATATAATCTGATAACCATACACGTCTATTTGAAATAATGTTATCCAGAATTCTCACCATGCCAGTGTTTCACTTAACAAAATGCCAGGAAAAATTGGCTTTTGAAAATAAACGAGAAAAAGTACAAGAAGTACAAGTTTGATTCTGGAAAAGTATTGCTATAGAAGTCTGATCTGTAAATGATCACTTTGTTCCTTGGACCATATGATGATGATGAAGATCGCTGCTTGAAGTTGAACAACCGGAAGAACTAAGTCACCAGAAAGGTATCGACGCACTTGGGCACTGATGGCGAGGCCGAATGCTTTCCTGCTTTGCTTCACTCTGTTCTGGAAGAAAGGTTGAAGAAGAATGCTCTGGAAGATCAAAATCTCTAAGTTCTGATCTCTGTATTCTTTTCTGTCTCTGTCTGTGTGTCTCCTGCTTTGAGAAAAATAAGTCTATTTATAGACTTGGGCTCTTGTGCGTAAAAACTCAGCGAAAGTTCCGTCTTTACGCCAACAACCGCCACCCACGACCAAAGTCATCCTCTGTATACGTTGACACGTGTCCCATCATTTCATTAAGAATAGGATGCACGTACACACGTTCTTCGGGATGTGTGGCATGAAAGCCATGTAGGCAAACCACGTTCCAAGCTGGTCAGAAAGAATAGGACGTAAAAATAGCCCCAATGTACTCTGAGCGTAAAGCAGTAGACTAGGCGTAAAATAGCCCCGATATAGACTTCTCGCGTAAAGTGGTTGTTAAATAACCTTCAGCGTAAAAGTAGCTCAAATAGACTTTACGCACACGTCAACTGTTGAGCGTAAAAGCTCGTATAGTCTTCTGCGTAAAAGAAGCCATAGCGTGAGCGTAAAGTAGCTCAATCCACATACTAAACGACAACATTAGTCTCTGTGTAAAAACAAATCCCTTTGAATTATGTGATATATGCCATCATTAATATCTCCATGTCAGAGTTTACATTAAATGCGAGACTTGACAGCTTTGTCCAGCGTAAAAGTGGCTGGTCTGTCCTTGGCGTAAAACCATGGGTATAGACCCGAGCGTAAAATGATCAGCCTGCTTTATGCGTAAAGTGATTAGCCTTGTCTTGGGCGTAAAGTATTTAGCCTCTCTGCGGAGTAAAGTAGATCAATTTGAGTGGAATGATCTATCACTTTGACTCTTTCTTTGAAGCACTTTTTACGCTCCTACAAGACCCCCTTCAAAGTTTTCAAATATCTCCAAAATTTGGAACACTTTGAACAGAAGCGTAAAAATTGAGTTTTGACCAGTCAGCGTAAAATTCGGGATACGCAACAGTCATCCGCGTAAAAGCGGAGATATCCAACAGTCGGCGTAATTTTCAATAGTGTCGGTCAACACTTAACCGTCACAATGAATTTCTTTCTCGAAACTTTCGAATGCCTTTTCCCTTCCCCGAGTTTGCATTAATAATGAGCAGTTTCCAACGAAAAATATGAAGAGTTGATTTTAATTATATAAATAAGAAGAAATTCTTCACTCTTGTCATTCATCCTCATAGTGACATGGCGCCCAAGAACGAGATTACCAACAAAGAGGCTTCGAGCTCCAGGCTTGATTTTGAGCGAGCATACAACCTTTTAGAGTGCTTTGGACTGACTCCAGCAGTCTTCAGTCGCATCGATGGCGGTCCTTCAACTGCATATGAGGGAGCAGGAGATGTAGAGGCATTTCTTAATCTGATGCGTCGTACCGGGATTCGCAATATGTGCGAGTTAGGTGCCTCCCTTCGTCAGCCCAACGAAGGAGACGAAAAATAATGTTTTATGTATTGTGACTCTTTTATCTGTAGGGGCCACTCCCCCCTTATAAATAAAATTTTGATGTTGATCTCATCTGTTGATGTACAGAATTGTTTAATCACTTCTTTTGACTGCTTCTATGGTTGTTAATTTCCAAGAAACAAACCAACACGTGGCATCTGTCTTGTGGTCATGAGAGCCCTTTAATAGGATCTTCTTCCGAAATAAACTCACACCAATAGTTTCTTCAATCTTTATAAATAGTCGAGAATGTTTCATATATTCTCATTCTCATTCCTCTGAAGATAACTTTTTGCAACGTCGTTCTCCAACAAGTGATAATGGCGATGCTTTCCAACAGTGTTTATTTGTACGCCCAGTCATCAGATATAGATTCAACTACTATTAGAGCAAAACTATTTGACTTAAGTGGTAAGTCCGATCGTAAGCAATTATCTGCCTTCGAATTTTTTATTGAAAACAGCTGCTCATGAGCATAAATTCTTGACGAGCGTAAAGAGCCTTGCTAATGAAGTGCACATGAAGCAACGGCGTAGAAGCCTTGTTGAATGGTGGTACACCTGAGATACGCTAAAAACCTTGCTGAAGCACTAGCATAAAAGCCTTGCTGAATAGTGATACACTTGAAGCACTGGCGTAAAAGACATGTTGAATAGTGATACACCTGAAGCACTAGCGTAAAAAGCCTTGTCATCTGTTTTTAGTTGGCGTTTAATATGCATCTAATGATACTTCTGTTGTTTTCTGCAGAAGTTTGGCTGAAGAGCTTTTCCAGAATCGACATTGGTGACTTTAACGCTGTGAAGAGCGTTCTTCTGACATCAACATCAGGGAGCTCATGTGCTTTTGACACGCAAATCAGACAACTCAGAACTTTTCGTAGGATAAAAGGGGCTTCCTCTGTTGGTAGGAAGAGCCTTTTTACACGGAGAGTTGGATGGTGGAGTCAACTCTATCCCGAGAAATCGGGTAGTAGAGTTCCTTTCACGGCAGGACTAGGAATTGTATCCCAATGCTGGATACATTCCTATCTCCTCTGGAAGGCCGCCCCTACTCCACCAGTTGTATTGGCAGCAACACGTCTTTTGGGCTGCCATACTTTGGGATTCTCCTCTCGTCTGAGAGAGAAGACCAGAGTTTGATTCCTACTGTTCTGGTCGCCACTGAGGCTCAGACAGCAAGGAATTGACACCAACAACGAATCCGACGAAGAAGATCCGAAGAAGAAATAGATCTCCATTAGGTTATCGTTGTGTGTATAGAATGAAAATCCAAGATGTAATAGATTTCCATTATGATTTGTAAGAAAGTCTAAGAAATATAATAGACTTTTATGATATGAGAATGGAAATGATAATTCTTCTATGCTCAATGATTTGTATCTATCTGGATATAATATGGACATGATAGATAAATGAAATCTTGTTTTCTGTTTTAGAGTATATAATACTATCAGAGGTAATATGGACATAACAGTATATATGAACTCAAAAGAAAATTAGATTAATATCTATGCAGAGGTCAAATAGAAATGATAGATAGGAAAGGTAAGTAGATTTAGTATTTATCCAGAGGTCATGGAAACATGATAAATAACGAATCCCACTTTCTAATCAATTGATAAAATAGAAGATATAAAATCCCTCTCCCAGGAGACAAGAAATCAGCTTAACCAAACCTTGGTAGCTGGGGAATAGAGAGACAGATGTCATGAGTATATAGGTCCATATCAATGTATGAATGAATCAACATAACTTTCAGGAAAAGAAAACATTGATTCAATTCCATAATTAAATGGATGAACCTGATAAAACGAACGGACATGCCTTTTCGGAAATGAAAGGTTATTTTCAATTTCAAAGACCGGTTCATTAATAATCCTCCTCTATAAATAGGTGAGAACTCTCTATAATCATTTTATTCTTATTTCCATTCCTCTATTGGAAATGTCTTCCGAGGATGTACAGCAAAAGAATGAAGTCTCCAGGAACATTGATGACGTCATTGAGACATGCCCCGCTGAGCCAATAGTGACAGGCCCGACTGAAGTAAACAACAGCTCTTCTACGCTCAAGCCACCCCAAGACATCCTTGCTTTCTTAGTAGAGCCAGGGAAAACTCCTGAAGAAGAAGCGCTGAGGATGGCTGCCTGCAAGTTTTTTATAAACTCAGGCAACGATGCCTTCTATGCATTGGCTAACTATGTATTCAATAAGAAAGGGAGTGGCCCTCGTCCTTAATCTTTTATCTTGAACAAAAATAATAATAAAAGAAACTTTATTTTCATTCTGTCTTTTTTTTTATACATAGTATTTCTTAAGAAATTTGCCATTGATTGGCATCATGAGTAGATCTCCATTGGGCTTTGATAACCGATAGGCGCCATTGGAAAATACGGACTCAATTACATAAGGGCCTTCCCATTTTGTTTGGAATTTTCCTTTGCTTTTATGAGTCATCACCATCGGTCTTCGAACAGCTAATACCAGTTCGCCAACCTTGAATACCCTCTCTTTAACTTTACGATTGAAAGTTCGAGATATACGGGCTTGATATAGCTCAATATGCTGTTGTGCTTGAAGACGCTTCTCATCCAATCCTTCAAGTTCTTGGAGTCGTAAGCGATCATTATTCTCTGTAGTTAGCTCATTAGCAATAGCTATTCGTAGAAATGGGATCTGGATTTCCAAGGGAAGAACAGCCTCACATCCATAAACCAATGAAAATGGTGTAAATCCAGTAGTAGTTCGGACTGTTGTTCGATAAGCCCATAAACATTCTCCAAGTTTCTCATTCCAATCACGTTTATTAGAAGAGACAAACTTTTTGAGAAGTTTGATGATCGTCTTATTGAAAGCTTCGGCTAAACCATTAGCAGCTGGATTATAAGCCGTAGAAGCCAGATTCTGAATTCGATTCTTATCACAGAACCGATAAAATGCCTGACTGGCAAATTGCGGACCATTGTCATGAATTATTCGTCGAGGAGTCCCGAAGCGATAAATGACATGGTGCTTGATGAAGCTGATCATATTAGATGTTTTCACTTCAGCAAGGGGAACTGCTTCTGTCCACTTAGAAAAGTAATCGGTTATAGCTAATATGAATCGATGTCCCTTGACAGAAGGAGGGTTAATATGACCAATGATATCCATATTCCAAGCTTCGAAGGGCCAAGAGGCTGCTGTAGGATGTAGAAATTCAGACGGCTGATGAATAAAATCAGCATGAATCTGACATGCTTTACATCTTCTGGCATAGTCTACAGCATCTGCTATCATAGAGGGCCAATAATACCCCATTCTTCGAATGTGGTCTTGTAATTTAGGACCTGGTTGATGAGCACCACAAATACCATCATGAGCTTCCCGCAGCGTTTGTTTGGCATCACTTTCTGAGAGACAGCGCAGCAAGAGTCCATCATATGAACGACGGTATAGCATATGCAAAGACGAATCATAATAGAATCTAAATGATCGTCTCTTGATTGATGCAGCTTCTTTAGGATCTTCAGGCAAAATCCCATGAACTGCATAATCAATGAATGGAGTTCTCCAATCCTCTGCTGGGAACTTGACTCTGTGACATAACTTTGTTCAATATGCAGATTATTCTTCACACAGAATAAGTCTCGGTCCAACAAAGTAATTGTATTTTGCCTTCGGATTGGGACAGCCAAGTCTGCAGCTAAGCTAGCAAGAGCATCAGCCTCCATATTCTGAGAACGTGGTATAAATTCAATGAAGAATCCTTTGAATGAAAGGACCAACTCGACTACCACCTGATGATAAGGAATGAGATCAGGATTTCTGACTTCATAAGTCCCTCTAACTTGATTAACAATTAGTTAAGAATCTCCATAAGCTTCTAAGAACTCAATATCCAACTGTTTTGCTACTTGGAGACCAATCAATAGAGCATTATATTCTGCTACATTATTGGAGCATGGTTCATTGAGAGAATAGGCACGGTATATAACCATTTTGTCAGAAGAAACCAAGAAGATTCCTACCCCAGAGATAATATTGCCTTTAGGTCCCACTCGTGACGCTCCATCAAAATATAATTGCCATATGTCATTCTTCAAAGTCATGTTACAATCCACGACTTCATCTGGAATATCCTCATATAACTTCGATGTTTTCGGTATAGGGTGAGCAGCTAAGAAATCAGCTAATGCTTGACCCTTTACTGATTTTTGAGGTATATAAACCATGTCATAAGGAGTAAGCAACATCGCCCAGGTGGCTAACCTGGAGTTAAGAATGCTTGGTTTTCTCATCAATACCCGAATGAGATTTATTCTGGAGATGACATGAATAGTCTGTCCTGTCACATAATGTCTTGTCTTTTGGACGGCAAAAACCAAGGCTAGACATTCTTTTTCCACAGGAGTATACCTGTGTTCAGCTCCGACCATCATTCTGCTCAGATAATATATTGCCTGTTCATGATCCATATCGCTTTTCTGTGCGAGAAGAGAAATGGTTTTCCTACCACTGGAGGTACCAGAACAGGTGGATTTGTAAGGTATTGTTTAATATCATTGAAGGCTTTCTGACACGCTTCATCCCAAACAAATGATACACCTTTCTTCAATAAACAGAAGAAAGGTTGGCATCTCCCAGAGAGATTGGATATAAATCTTCTGATATAAGCAATACGACCCTGAAAGCCACGGAGTTCTTTCAGATTATGAGGAGGACGTATTTCAAGAATTGCTTTAACCTTATCAGGATCAACATGGATACCCTGAGAGGTAATGACAAATCCTAAAACTTGCCACTAGAAACCCCTAAGAAAGACTTAGTAGGGTTCATTTTCAATTGATGCTGGCGCATCAATTCGAATACTGTCTTCAAGTCCTGGATGTGATCATTCTTTGACCGACTTTTAACAGCAATGTCATCTACGTAGCATTCAACTATTTTCCGTAGATGTTCTTGAAAGATATTGCTCATAGCCCGTTGATATGTAGCGCCGGCATTTTTAAGGCCAAACGGCATAACCGTATAGCAATAAACCCCAAGGGGTGTACGAAAAGCAGTATGCTTCTCATCTTCCTGATGCATTTTGATCTGATTGTATCCTGAGAATCCGTCCATGAAAGACATGCGTTCAAAACCACACGTATTGTCTATCATGACATCAGTAATTGGAAGTGGAAATTCGTCCTTTGGACAAGCTGTATTAAGATCTCGATAATCTATACAAACTCGGACTTTTCCGTTCTTCTTCATAACAGGAACAATATTGGCAACCCAATTCGGGTGTTGCTCTTCACGAACAAACCCACATGTAATCAATTTTTTGACTTCTGCTTCAATTACATCCATCATATCTGGTCTAAAATGCCGTTGCTGTTGTTTTACAGGCATGACATTCGGCAAAATATTTGGTTTATGAGTAGCAACTTTAGGATCTAACCCCGGCATATCCTCATAACTCCATGCAAAGATGTCAATATATTCTTTGATAAGTTTTATCAACTCTTCCTTTTCAACTTCGGACAGATACTTACTGATGAATATTGGTTTAGACGTAGTTCCTTCTCCAACATCAATCTGGATAACCTCATCTTCTGTAGGTGGCTGTCGCTGTTCAAAACGGAGTTCCCACTGAGTATCCATCTGTTGAGCCCAAGGATCATTCTCAAATGGCTCTGATTCACCATCAATTTGAACCATATTGACTGAGAATACTTGTCCAGATTCATCATATGAGGAATAAGACATATCGGATTCGACGAATTGAATTTCTTCCGAATCTGATGACTGCGAAGAGCTAGAAGAGAATTCTTCTTGTATATCGTCATTAAACATGTGAGACGGATCATATCCCAACCTATGACGAGTCTTCTGGTAAAACGGATCACTACACAATGGTAGTCGTCTACCCTTGCCTTGATTGAGACCTTGCATAGTCTTCAAATCATATCCCATGTTCTGGATAATCTTGATAGATTGTTGACTATACTTGTCAATTCGGATTTTTCCTTTGTCTTTATCTTTCAGCTCATCTGCCTGAGCAACAGAGATATTTCTAGCCAGACCAAACACGATTTGGCGCTTGTTTTTCTTACTAGACGGAACCACGAAATAAGATTCTTTGTGACGTCTAAAAGTTACGCAAGCTTGTGATGAAGCGGCTACAGGTAGAAGATAGGGAGAAGATGTCATGAACCTTTGAGCATAAGGTCCAACATCTACGTGAGGAGGAAAAGAATTTTCTTTATGATCAATGTATAAAGTTTCTTCTGGCTCTATGTCGCCTTTATATTGATGACTTTGCTTATCCGAAGATAAAGTCATTCTTTCGATAAACTTGACAGCCATATACTCGAAAAGGAAATCTTCATTGATGTCCAAAAGTACAGAATGATCAATATTTACATCATTTACAATCTGATTACTACGCTTCGGATTAATCAACAGTGGACCATTATCCATCTTCTGCGTAGATTTGCCAAGATTAACAATCAATGGTGGTTCTGGATCATTCATACAAGAAGTACGCCCTCTGACCTTGATCATAAAGGGTTGAACTTGGTTCTTAGCAGGAATATTTATTGATTCCTCGGATGAAGTTTGAGTTCTTCCTTTAACCTTGATTATCAAAGGTTGATCATTGACAGGTTGGGATTGGATTCATCCCTTGACTATGATCTTCAAAGGTTGCTTTTCTGGCAGATCTTCATTAAGAGACTGATCCTCAGTAGATGATTTATCCTCAGCTATGTCTGATATCTCTTTCATATGCTCTTGTTTATAAAGCCTTGAATCAGAAAAATAGGCTTCGACACCCTTGAAAGGATTGATATCAGCAAACTCAGTCTTCCCAACTCCTTGGAAATCCACATACTTGAAGCATTGGTGGAGAGTTGAAGGCACGATATTATGCTCATGTAACCATGGTCTTCCAAGAAGGATATTGTAGGATACGTCTGAGTTGATAACATAGAAGGTTACCATTGTTCGGAGATCGCCAATCTGAATCTGCAGACGAATCTTCCCCAGTGGTTTACTCTTGCCAGAGTTAAAACCGACTATCGTAGTACTAGTGTAAGTCAGATCACTAGTAGGAATCCTCAGGGGTCTTAGCATACTCTGAAGAATTATGCTAATTGAGGACCCATGATCAATGTAAATCCTATCAATTTCAGTAGATCCGATATACCCAGTATAGCACAGAGGTCTGTCATGTTTGTTATGCTTCAACAGCATATCTTCTTGCGTAAAGGTGATGTTGGGAATTGCTTCCATCACACTATGACATTGCGGACATGAAACTGGAGTATTATCAGGACTCTTGAGTTGAGCCAAGCATGAATCTGCTTGAAGTAAGGCTTCACTCAAAGTCTCTCTACTTTCTCTGGAAAGGCAAAGCAGTTCAAATATAGATAGTCTAGCCGGAGTATTGGCCAACTGAGCTAGAATATCAAACTTGTAGGGTTTCATCACTACCCCCTGACTGGAAGCAGACTTCAATGGGACGTCAAAACGTACTGCTTTCTGTTTCCCCTTTTCAACCACAGAAGGTTTAGCAGGAACAGGAGAAGGTTGAGTTGGTAGTGTTTCCACTACGTCTTCTGCTTCTTTAGAAGATCCCTCATAATCTTTGTGGTACTCTTTCCCAGATCTTGTACCAGCAAAAGTTTCTTTCTCAGACTCAGGAGAAGGAAGTACCATATTACAGGATTTAGTCTTCCCTTCCTTAGTCTTCTTCTTGTAAGGAGCTTCAGAACCCAATCCAACAGTGGAATTTTGATTTTGAATTTGTAAAGGAAGTCGTATTCCTTTATCGTAATTCAAACCTTCTGCCTTTTGAAAGTTATAACCCATCTTTTTCATGAGAAGGACAGATTGCTGACTATACAAGTGAGTGGGCAGCGGACTTTTAACGTGTGTTTCAACAGAAGAGAAAGAAGAAGGACCTTCTATAACCACAGGAGAATGAAGAATATATGTCTCTGTAGCTACGGGAAGAGAAGGATTCAGAATACGAGGAAAAATCCCTGTCGGAGCTTTTTTATAAGCAGCGAAGACTTGTTGTGCCCGGTATAAGGGAATACTATTCATGGCTAGCCACTGCTGATGAGTAAGCTTGAGCTTGGTAGGAGGAGCTAGATTTGGAGGACAGATGTTCAGTCCTCTCAATCTATCTTCTAAAGGAAAGCCGTCCCATAGCCGATCCAAGTCATCAAGATCTGGAATAACATGAGAAATCATGTTGCAGGTTTTGACTTTCTTACCCTTCTTGGATTTTGAAGTTTTACCTTCATTTTCCAACTCAGGCACTAAGTCAGAATGTACCCACATGATTTCACCATTCTTTAGTGTGAGTGGCAGCAATCCTGCATTTTCTTCTCTGGCAGGAGGGATATTCACGATCTTCATTGTCGCCTTCGGAATTGGGATAATTCTATCTGGGACTTGCTGTGGAGGAAAATCTCCGAACTGAAGAGAAACCATATTGGTCGTAACCGTATGGTCATCATTGGTTAAAGCAATAGCACCACCATTTATCAGCTCTTGGATTTTCTTTTTTAAGACATAGCAAGCACTGGTAGGATGATTAATGTATCTATGATAGATACAATATTTAGGATTATCAGTCAGATTCACCTCATTAGGCCTCTTGGGCTCCGGAATCTGAAGTTTGCCACTTTTTACCAGACATTGGAATATCCCTGCGATATCACTTTCGTCAAAAGAGTATTCTTCTTTTGGCCTGGAAGATTCTTGATTATTCGGCATCGTTTTGTTCTTGGAAAGATTGACCATAAGAGTATCTTTTCTTTTCACATTACGATTGCCAAAATTATTACCAGGATTACTTTTCTTCCCTTTATCTTCTGAAGCGAAAATCATTCCATGCTCACGAGCCAACCTACTATTGGTCTCGGCAGAAACTGCTGCTATGATAAACGAAGCCCAATCTGTGAATTGGGAACCCGTAAAGACAGCAATGGATGGTCGCAGATTCATCTTGCATGTATCAATCAACGCTGAATCTGGCATACCAGGGGGCATCTTTAGAGTAGCCTGTCGGAAACGTTCGATGAACGTCCGAGTATCTTCTTTCTCCTTTTGTTTGATTTCTATCAAGGAGGACATATTTATGTCCATACCTCCTTCATAGAAGCGGGAGAGAAACATTGCCTTGAATTCGTCAAAAGACAAAATAGAATTATCGGGTAAGCTACGATACCAGTCGTAAGCTGAACCCGTCAGGCACCCGATGAACACTCGAGTGAGAAGAGCATCATTTTTCGGCAAGTGCATAGTCATAATATCAAAGTAATTGATATATTGACTGGGAGACGCTTTTCCATCGAACAAAATCATAGATTGTGGCTTGAATTTCGGTGGAAAGGGTACATCATTCCAATGAGGAGGATAAGGTTGCTTAATCCCTAACCTCTAGAGCTGATCTTTGTGCCTCAAAATTTCAAATTGTGCTTTGAGCTCACGTACAGCTTGAATGGCTTCACTGGTTTGAGGAAGCACATTTGATTGAATAGCTGGATGTACCGTAACCCCCACTGGAGGTGGTACGTCATCAGGAATGATGGGATCTGGAGATGCAGAATTTTGATTAACAGCAGGCTCTTGAATATTCAAAGGTATTTCAGCCCCTTGACTATCTTGAGTTTGTGCTGCTACTGGTATCGGTGTTACTACTGCCGGCTGAGCTGTTTGCTGATTCAAAATTATCTGATGCATGCTTTGTACCATGTTAAGCATGTCTTTCAGTGATTGCTCCATGGCAGTGAGACGTTGTTCCGTATTAGCAGATGACGTCTCTGGTTCATCTCCAACAGCGTAGGATTCAACCTCTCTTGAAGATATAGAGGGATTAGTATAGAAGTATGAATCCATACTATCGGTATCAGACTCAAAAGATTGAGTACCCCCAGCTTCTGAATCAGAAGCCTGCAATTGTCTTTGTCTTCTTGATCGAGTATTCTGATATACTCCTTCAAAGGAATCAAGAAGTCTGTTGAACTGTTGTTGACCTGGAGTTTGGGACATATTCCGTCTTGGATGTCGTCCTCTGTTAGTATAAGATGCCATGTTGACTGATGCATATGACAGCTCATGTTCTTGGTCTTCAGCTTGATGTTGAGGCGAATTAAAACTTAATCGATCAAAAACTGACCGTTTTGAAGCCGAACAACAACAGTTGATCACAACCTGGTGATATTCACAATGATGTTTTTCTTGGAGGAGTGTCACCGGAGATTGTCTGTTCTTACGCTTTTACATTAGCAATTCACGTAAATCAGAAGGAACAGATGGAGTATTCTTCTTTATACATTTGGGGTAGAAAAATGTTTAGTCCCTTGTGTATAAAGAAGATTATTGGCTGCATTCGCAGAACCAAACTGTACATTTTTACGCGTTTGGAGTTGTGTGCATAAATCTTGAGATTTTTTAGCACGAAGGACTCCATTTTCATGGCGTGTAATTTGTAAGTTTGGTACTTTGCGTAAAGCAGTATAAGAAGGTTGTTGGTGTAGGACAGAAGCCTTACCAACAACATTTTATGTTGTACACGTTTAGGTATATTCACATTAGATGTAAAAACATCGTTGTGAATTTTATCTACACTGTCAAAGACAGGAGACTTACCTTTACACGTAGAGCATAAAAATTGGTTATCTACCATGTCACAGACGGAAGATTTCGTTTTATACGAGGAGCATAATTTATTTGGGCCTACCACGTCACCGACGGAAGACTGATTCTTACTCTCAGAAGCATTAACATTAGAGTCTGCCGCATTACAAATGGGAGACTTATGCTTATGCGTTGAGCGTAAAACATGGTTTTTACCCACTGGACGTAAAACCTGGTTCTTACGCAGTGGGCGTGAAACCTGATTATCTTCACCGTGACAGATGGGAGATAAGTTATCACACTTCGAGTGCAACTCTGAAGTAAGGACTGCCTCGTTACGAACGGGAGCCCCTACGACAGGAGTGGAAAGAATTCCCTTGTCATCAGAAACAACAGAGAGATCAGAAGCCACTTTGGATTTAGGAATCCAAACTTTTCGTGCTT
Organism: Iris pallida; assembly: GCA_029216955.1. NCBI lineage: Eukaryota > Viridiplantae > Streptophyta > Magnoliopsida > Asparagales > Iridaceae > Iris > Iris pallida. The sequence continues at coordinate 18,905,650 of JANAVB010034420.1, forward strand.
TGCGAGACTTTTGAACATTGGAGCAGCGAGAACCACCCCCAGTTCGGAGCATTTCTTCATAGGCAGTCTAGTCGAAGTGCACAACCAGAGTCTTCTTGGTCGAACCGACCGAAACATCAACATATTGAGCAATTGCCTTCTCGTCAGAGGAGAAGGTAGCCCCCAGCAGAGTCGCCATTTTGTTTCACTTAACAAAATGTCAGGAAAAATTGGCTTTTGAAAATAAAACGAGAAAAAGTACAAGAAGTACAAGTTTGATTCTGGGAAAGTATTGCTATGGAAGTCTGATCTGTAAATGATCACTTTGTTCCTTGGACCATATGATAATGATGAAGATCTTTCTTTGAAGCACTTTTTACGCTCCTAGGCATAGCTGTAATAAACGATAGAGTCCATAACTAAGGTATATACCCCTATAATCATGTTATCTAGAATTCTCACCAAGCCAACCGGTATGGCTGCGAGAAACTCTAAATTTTGTAACTAAGATAAGTATACCCCAAATCAGGCTCTATGTCTTTACCACCCCAGTTAGTATAGCTGCAATAAACTCTAGACTACATAACTAAAGCAGATATTTACCTTTCACACTGTCCTCATCAATATGTCATCAGAATATACCTTAATTTACTCCACAAAATTCATCTCGATACAAAATCAAAGTCAACAACGAACACCAAGAATCAATTTCAACAACGAACAAGGAAGAGTAGACAGAAACAAGTGGAAACATATTTTGAGATAGGGTTTATAGTGAGATTCTCAGGGGTCATCCCAAGAATCTCTCAAGGAGTCTATATTGTGATTGAATACTCTCTTATCCTAATATCATATTTTCTATATCCTAATACAGGCTTACAGTAGTACAACTAAGCCGTTGTACTACTACGATATCACTCTAATTGCGAACCCTGGCCTGCATGGGCCACCATAAAAATCTGTCACGACCCGCACCCGGTGTAGGGGCACGAGTACATAGGTACGTCCAGCCTACGCCGTAGCATCAACGGTAGAACGCTGTCTAGACAAATAGTGCTATATAACATGTCTAGGAATATAAGTTATAATATGTCAACAATAATCATCTCCAAATGGAGGACAGTATAATATCTGAAAACTCATACTCAATCACAGATAACTAAAGAAAGATAATGGCACTAATGATATACAGATATAAAATAATAAACAGGAGAAGTCCAGTAGCATAACTCAAATCCATAACATAGTCTAAGAGTCTAATATCTCAATAACTACATGTCTCCAATAAAATATAATATATCAAGTCTCATAAACTGGAGAAATCCAGCAATAACGATGCTATCTAACTAGCATCCATCTAGAAAAAGCTAAACTACTCTGCCGGAGGATCCACTCCTTGGGTTTTCTGAGCACCGTAGTGCGTAGGACACATCCTCAAGCTCGTCAACTGAAGAAGAAGAAAAAATCCAGTCAGGATTGGAGCAAGTGCAAACATGATAACTATTCATAACATGATAGAAATTATATAACTATGAAAAAAAATAGAGATACAATAAACAGGGTAATCATGAAGTGTGAAATAGTAAATGAAAAGTAGGCAGTAACAAGTTAAGCATCATATGAGTGAGAGAAGAAACATGTGAAGGAATAAACCAACAACTACTAAGTATTTTGGAGATGCCACTTTCTATATGTGATCGGCTGATCCAACTATTAGTCATGGTCTATGTTATCCACGGTCTATCACAAAATACAATAATCACGGACTATTAGGTTAGATAACATATATACCAAGGCATTTCCTTCCTGCCCGACTAGTAATCGTGAACTCAAGTCACAGAACGAAATATGTAACAGGATAAGTGAGATAAACACGGTAATCACGTTAGGCATGGAAATCACGAAACATCATAAACACAAAATAGAATCCGCAAATACTAATCACGTGTATCCAGCATGTCAATAAGCAAGAAACAGATATCTAAATCAATAAAATAAGGAAACTATCAGGGAATGAAAGAGATCATGGAATGTATTTGCTTGTGGCCCTGAGCAACGAGTCTGGATCGATGTCCAAAGTAGAGTCACAAAGACATAAATATGAAATATCAATATCAATTGGTGTTTTGGTGTGCTAAACATTGATATCTAAAGTAAAATATAATTTCTAGGTCAATTCTAGGTTATGGGGGTCAAATTAGGTCAATAATAGGTTTCTATGATCAACTAGGTCAATTTACCTAAAAGATTGACTTTTAGGGTCAAACTAGGTCATACCTAGGTTTCTAGGTCCATACTTTGCCATACCAAGGTACTTTAACCTATACTAGACAATACTAGGCCTTACCTTACATAATTACCTATATTGTATACACATAGTCTATATATGCATTACCTTACCCATTTACCCTAATACCCTAGGACATTACCTATTACCAATTTATGTGTCATTCCCATGCCAAGTTCACTTACCTATACCTACACATAGGAATCCCCATATACCTTACCTATGATTACCTACTCAAGTTCCCATCAATCTAATATTACTAACTCATATATCACATTGATATTTTCTATTACCTACACGCCCTATATAATTAGGATACTCACAACCCTCACAACACACACAACCTACTAGTGTATACACCACAACCTATACAAACTCCTACTACTGCTGCTGGGACAATGCAATGTTGTTGCTTGGGCAATGCACATGTTGCTGCTGTTGCAGGTGCCCTAGCCTCCTATTCACTGTTGTAGGTATGCACCTGCTGTTGCAAGGGGCTGCAAGCCTTGCTATTACCTTATCAAGATCCAGGAACTCCACAATATGATTATGAGATAAGGAGAATGATAAATTTGCAAAAAAAATTAAATCAATTACATAATGCATTTAATGATGCCGCAAAGGTAACTAGATCACATGTGCCAACTATAAATGTGTCAGCCAAAATTACAGCTCAAGTTGGACAAAATCCAAACAAAGCGGCAAATGAATATACTACTACACGTCAAAAGCGTGGTAAAGGTTCCAAGAATAGTCCTCCTAGAAAGAGCAGAGCTAATGAAACATCTTGTCCTTATAAAAGTCCGATAGTTGCTGGAGCTCCATAAATAAATAATAAAGATGTGTATGTTTTCAAATTCACTGAAATGCCTATGGATGCCTCTAGGGAGGCAAAGGTACCTGAAAATAAATAGATCTCGATATTTCATGCATGTTCAGGTGAATTATGGAATAGGAATGTACTTGTCATTGATGACATATTTAGTATGTAGTAGCTACTGAAATATTAAAGGACAATGATGATTATGAAAATGAACCACGTAGTATAAATGAATGTCGACAAAGAAAAGATTGGCTAATATGGAAAGATGTTATTCAAGAAGAATTAAAATCGTTAGAAAAGCTTGGTGTGTTTGAACCTATAGTGGAAATACCAAAGGACATAAACCATAGTGGTTTTAAATGGGTGTTTCGTGAAAACGAATAAAAGAAACGAAGTTGAAAGATACGAAGTCCGACTTGTAGCACAAGGTTTCTCTCAAAGACCTGAAATTGACTATGTGGGGACATAATCTCCAGTTATGGATTTCATTACCTTTAGATATCTAATTAGTCTCGCAGTTTCTAAAATCTTGATATGAGACTATTGATGTTGTAAGTGCATATTTGTATGAAGACTTAGATAACAACATCTATTAAAAATTCCAGAAAGATTTGCAATGCCAGAGACTAAGTAAAAAGAGCATGCATTCAATGAAACTTAGACGATTATTATGGGTTGAAACAATGTGAAAGAATGTTGTATAATCGTCTTAATATATATATATTTAACTAAGGGAGGATAAGAAATAGTCAAATTTGTTCATGTGTATTCATTAAGAAATCTGAGAGATGAATTCTCTATAGTAGCAGTATATGTGGATAATATAAACCTGATTAGGGCTCATATAGAATTGAAGAAAACTACAAACTATTTGAAGAAGAATGAATTTGAAATGAAAGACTTGAAAAGACAAAGCTTTGTCTCGGTTTGCAAATAGAACAAATTTCCAGTGGAATATTAGTGCATCAATCATGATATATTGAAAGAATTTTAAAAACGATTCAGAGCACATCCACTAAGTAACACCTATAGTTGTACGCAGTTTGGATTTGGATAAAGCTCCATTCGACCAAAGGGAGAAGATGAAAAGTTCTTGGTCCTGAAATACCGTATTTAAGTGCTATTGAAGCCCTACTATATCTAGCCAATACACAAGACCAGATATTGTATTTCTATTAATTTATTATATAGGTATAGTTTTTGCACCTATACTTAGGCACTGGAATGGAGTTACACATATTGAGATATCTTCATGAAACAACTGATATTAGATTATTTTATTCTTGTGATTCCACTAACAATTCTTGTCTAGTTGGTTTAGCTACTCAGGTTATCTTTTGACCTCATAAGGGTTGCTTCCAAACAGGTTAGTGTTAATTAAAACCATACAACTAATCTTGGTGATCAACAAAGCAAGGTTCAGTAGCAACTTCCTCTGACCATGCAGAATTAATAGGCATTACATGAAGTAACAAAATAAAGTGTGTGGTTGAGAAATCATTATCATATAAAAGTAAATTTTCAACTAGCCACAATTATAGAAGCCACAAATATTCAAAGATAATGCGGCTTGATTACCCAAGTCAGAGAGGGATTCATCAAAGGAGATCGAACCAAGCACCTTCCACCAAAGTTGTTTTATGTACATGAGCTACAAAGATAAAAGTGATCAAAGTCAAGCAAGTAAGATCAAATAAAAGTTTAGCCGATTTGTTCCCAAGGTACTAGTCCACATTTCAGAAGTTGGTGCACAAAGTCGGCATGTATGACTTAATCATCAGACCAACTAGCTGTTACAGATCCATTATATCGAGGGAAAGTATGGCTTGTAAAGAATATTTTTGAGTTTTGTGCGTTTTACACTTTTTTCTTGACTAAGATTTTTTTCACTGGTTTTTTTTAGTAAGATTTTAATGACAACAAATGCGCATACACCACAAACTAAGTAATGGAATATTCAGGGGGAGTGTTATAATATGGATAATTATCATAATTATTGGCTACGTAATAACTGTATTTTGGTTATCCATAACATATATCTTTTGGCATTTTTTCTTTTAATTGTCATCATAAGGTTAACCTCCATTGTAAGCCTATATAAGGGGCTCTTCTCAAGTTGAGAACAGTGAATGAAAAAACAATTTCCTCTACTTTGCTATTTCCATATCTCTTTACTATTATATATATATATATATATATATATTATATATATATATAATTATATATATATATAATATATACACACACACACAACACACACACACACACACACACACACATATATGTATGTGTGTGTGTGTGTGATACACACACAACACACACACACACACATACACATATTATATATTATATAATATAGATATATTATATATATATATATATATAATATATACACACACACACACACCACACATATATATGTGTGTGTGTGTGGGTGTGTGTGTGTGTGTGTGTGTTCTCTATAATATACACACACACACACCACACATACACACACACACACAAACACACACACACACACCCACACACACACACACACAACTATATATAATAAATATTATATATATCACACACACACCACACCACACAAACACACACACACACAAACACCACACACAACACACATATTATATATATATATATTATATATATATATATATATATATTATATATATATAATATATATATATATATATCTATATATTTTATATATATTATATTATATTATATATATAATATATATATATATATATATATATTATATATATATATATATTATAATATATATATATAAAAATATATATATATATATATATATAATGGAAAAAGGTAATTTTATTATTCCAAAAGATGAGTACAGTCAAGGGTTGGCCGACACGCCCACCCTCCATACATCTCCCTCTATATTATGTATAATTCCAGTAATACTAGTACATATACCCTCAAACGTCCTATTGTTGTGTTCTCTCCTGACGTGAAGCTACTCTGACACAAGCTTCTCTGAACTAACCCGCACCTCGCCCTTGGACCACTCTGTAATATGTAATAAGCTCGACCAGACTCTGACCTTCACCTGTCTACAGGCCAAGAATGATAGCCTGTAAGTCCACACATTCTGTGTAAACGGACATCCAAAATATAGGTGAGATATGGACTCGTTTGCTTGCCCATAGAGTAAACATCCCAAGTCTTCTAGTCGCACGCAAAATTGCTGTAGATAATCTTTAGTGAGCAACTTGCCCATTAAAGCCTTGTAAAGGCAGAGTTGCATTTTTCTAGGGGACTCCTTTAACCAGACAACATTTGCATGTGCAAAAACTTCATGACGTTCCCGAATGCTCTCGTACGCGGCTCTCGCGTTGAAGCTACCATCAGTGGATGCCTCCCATATCCACTTGTCCACTTGCAACTCTCTATCTACTACACATGCGGTTATCATATGTCCAATTACTTAGCTTTGAGGAATTAAGTCCAATCTACATCCGTCTGTAGTCAGGACTTTTCTAACCTTGTCTCTGCTTGCAAGAGTAGGCGTTAGAGGCATGCCAACCCTCTCCTCCAAGCTGGCATGGGAGACCCACGGATCAAGCCAATGTGATGTCGATTCTCCATCTTTGAACATGCGATGGATTAGTGGTTTGATGACCCTCCTGCTTCGCAAGATGTGTTTGAATGAGACCGACATGTTATTGTTCCAAGCGATCGACCAGAAGTTGTTCCCCTGAAGGTATTTGTTACGCATCCAGGCCGCCCACAACGACTCTCCGTTATTAGTTCCCAGGCTAGCTTCATTCCCGCCACCTTCCGAAGAGTGTCCAACCGACGTAGGCCCACTCCCCCTTCCTTATGTGGTCTACATAATTGGTCCAAGGCAATGGAATGTATCCTACCTCCACATGAATTTTGCACACAATTTCTCCATCCGACTTAGTGTTGCTTTCGAAAGTAGCACTGTTTGTAGCTAAAAGGAGGCAATAGCTGCGATCACCAACTGATTAACTCCAAACGCCCCCAAAGGACAGACATTGTGCTTGCCACCCTTCGACTCGCTTGTCCACATACTCGATTAAGTTATTGCAATCAGAGGAGTTTGCATAGTTTATAGTGAGCGAAATTCTCAAGTATCTAACAGGCAGGTCGTCCTTCTCTACCTATTGTCATTACTCGGCCTTCCTTATCTGGCATGTGGTATTAAAATATGCACAACTTTTGTTTCTATTTAATTGGAGCCCAGATATCCTGTCGAACCTATCAAGAATGTCTGCCATCTCCTTCATTCCCTCCTTGGTAGGCACCAAGAAGACCAATAGATCATCCACATAGATCAAATGCGAGACGTACGGTCAAACCTTCTTGTGAAGAGGACGGATCTTCTTTCAGTGGACCGCAACATCGAGCATGTAGGAGAGGTATTCCACAAACAACGTAAACAAATACAGAGAGAGCGGATCACCCTGGCAGAGCCCTTGATTACTTCTCATAAATCCATGCGGTTGGCCTTTCACTAAAATCGAGAAGGAGGCGGTAGTGATACATTCACGAACTGTAACCACCACTTTCTAAACTGAGGGTAATTTTGAACTTTTGTAAAATTTATTATTAAATAATAGGATTTCACTTATGTTAATAATTTTTGGTGATTTTAATTAATTTAATACTATTTAAATTGGTGAATTGTGATTTGGTGTTTTACTAGTGTAACCCTAGAACTACTTAGCCTAGAGACTAACCATGACCATAGGGACCTAACCATGTGATTAGATAAGCTAATTACTACTTTTTAGGATAAGGGAATTTTGGTCATTTGGTGACTTTTGAATTAATTAGGACGGGTTAAATGGTAATGTGCTAAGTGTTATGTTAAGCCTTAACCTAGAATTGCCCTAACCTAGATATTAGTCATGAGCCTAGATATTAGATTAGAAGCTTCCATTACATGACAAGGTTAGTAATATCTAGATATTAAGTTAAGAGTAGGATATTTGTTAAGGTTAGATATTTAGCTTGGGCTTTTAGCTAGAAGGCCTTGAATTATGCATGTAGAGGCCTCTAAATCACCTAGAACTAAATCATAACCCTAGAGACAACCCTTGGCTACCATGAGAAGCCTCTGCCCCTATATAAACACATGTTAGCCTCCCTTTGCCTCTTTTCATTACACCTACAAACCCTAATTAGTGTTCTATCCCAAATTCACCCCATTTCACCAAATCAACTCTAAATTGAGCCTAATCAATTGAAAATTACTCCCCTACTGTAGAGAGGTCGCTATTCGCTAGCTAGCAAGGATTGGGAGCAATTTGACCATTAGAGCTTGGTGGAGATCTAGATCTAGAAGGTTTCTTTGAGATTCCAACTCTCAATAGGTAATGGCCTCTAAACCTATTAATTTTCTGATATCTTTCAATAGATATATTCATTTAGGGTCCTCCTATCTGTAGGCCAAGTTTGGTTAGAAATTGAATCCATTTAGGGTGTGTATCAGAGGAGTATCGGAGTGCTATGTAATGTGTTTGATGAAAAGCCTCTTAGAAATAAATATTCATATTTTCAAAACTAATTACATGGTTTGTAGCTAATTAGGTGTAGATCTCAAATATGTAGGACTGAGACAATTTATGTTGATTTTTGTATCTAAATTGGACTCGGGGACACAGCACGACACTGTCATGCAGTGTCCTGTTGCTCAAGCCCCAGATCTATACAACACGACACAGTTCAACCCAAAACTTGGTGGGTTTGTGGGACACATGACTGACACCAGGCTGACCAAATTTAGTTGGGTTTCATCGAGTGGGTTGTAAGAAATCACACGCACACGGATTTTTATTGACACACACATGCGAATACGAGCAACTAATACGTGGCTGGACACGACACATGACGCACGTTGGACACATCTCAGGCACCTAGACACGTAGCCCTATATCCCACCTACCTACTGACACGACCACGACACACTTGGTTGGACACATGTGTCCCTAGCTCACTCGACACGCATGCACGAGGCTGTGCCTTTGCACAGTTTCTGTCACATGTTGACACTCGTGTTTGACACGACTTGGACATAGTTTTGACACACCATGGACATTTGTGTATCACACACACTCGACCCCCCTCTGACACATGTTGTATGTTTTGATTTTGAATGATTTGGTTTCGAATTCGATGCATGTCTGATACATACATATATAGGTTTCGGTTTTGTGTTTGATAATTCGAAATTGGGTCTTTAAGTAATACATGAATCTGACATTTCAAATGAATTTCCATACAATTACCTAGGTTTACATATTAACTTCTGAAAACATGTTGATTTGAGTTTGGGTATGTGAGTTTGATTTAAGTTTTGTGTATTGTCTAGTGAGTAGATATCTTGATGTCTTGATATATTTTTGAGTTGAGTTTATATGAATTTTTCCTGAGATTTAATATCTTTTAGTGACTGAGTTTTGAGGATTTCTAAGTTATATATGTTAATGTTTGGGTTAGATGTTTGGTGATTAGATATGTGGGTTCACGTGTAGTCATGATTATACATGATAAATGCCAGGTTTGATTGTTGATATGTCTTGGGTTTGAAACATTGGGTTAGTAATTCCTGATTTTTATGGAAGTATTAGTATAGTGGAGATATGTGATCATAGATTATTACAGTTTAGAGGTATTTTATGCATGTACACTATGTTAGGATATAAATAGGCCTATGGTTATATAAGAGTTTATATAATATATTATATATATATATATATTATTATAATATATATTATATATATATATATATATATATATTTGTGAGTTTATATGTGATGTGGAGTGTTAGAGGATTAGGGAGTAGAAGGCTAAGAGTTGGCCATGCTCCGCAGGAAGCAGGGCATGCATAGCAGTAGCAGCAGCTAAGGCAGGGTCTTGGGCAGGGCCATGGCCACTTGGCCGGTGCCAAGTGCTTCTATGTGTTAGTGAGGGGAGAAGGAAAAAGGAAATTGAGTACTATAGTTATACATATAGAGTATCCTTGTATATGTATATAGATGAGTTATATATATATATATATATATATATATATATATATATATATGAGAGAGAGGACTACATGAGTTACAAATGGGAAGCATGTGGTTTTAGTGAAGGAAATAGGAAATTGCACATGAAGGGTTCGTACATGCTATCCACTATGTATGATTCATACCTTGTATACATATGCAATATAGGTAGATATGGATCGTTGAGGTAGGGTAATATGGTATATAGTTGAATGATTAGTTTAGCTTTGATGTAGGGTTTGACTAGACTAGAGACTTTGTGGACCCAATAGCTATAGTTAACCCTAGAATTGACCTAGTTTGACTAAAATGTTGACCAGAGTTGACTTTGACCTAGATTGACCTAGAATCATGTAGATTGTATTGTAACTTCAATTATTACATATTGAACACATTATAACCTATATTGCTCTAAATATGACATTGTGACTACGGTTCGGACATATGTATTCATCAGTCTTTCAGGGTATCAAGCGAGTACATTCTCTGATAGTTCTTTCATTTACTTATCGATTACTGTATTTCAGTTCTAGTTAGTTCTATTTGATTCTTATTACAAACACGGATTGGTATTACTGAATTAATCTATGCGACACATACTTTACTCGTCTAGCCTCTATTATTCGAACCACCTATTAGCATCTTCATGTGCTGGTTGGACTTGTATTCGATTTATGTGTCGGATTATGGATTCACTTATATTGTTGGGCGAGAAAATACTTGAGTAGACATGTGAACATCCCTATTATTCGAACCACCCCTCTATGAACTATATTTGAATAATAGCCATCCCACACTTGGCCAGGTGTGCGATGTGCCGGATTTACCGCTTAGCCATTTTCATGTCTATCTCAGTATTTTAAAACACACTAGGAGTATTGATTAGAATCATCATTAGAACCATCATGGATCATTATTAGCACCACCTTATTCGAACTACCTTATTAGAACATTGGTTGGAATCACATTCGACTTATATTGTATTAGACTCACGCTGGAATTACACTCAACTTACATTGTACTTCTGGATTTATATCATGTTACTCTAGTTCAGCTAGATTTTTACTTACAGTCTTCATTGCCATGATCTCTGATTCGTTACATTACTTTCTTGTACTTTAACTGTTAATCTACATCATTACCTGTATAAAACTTTCATGTTCATCAATATAACTGTCTATAACTGCTTTATAGTCTTTGCCATTTACTTGGGATTTCTAGATGAGTGGTGCTCGTTCCTCTCCTGACTTGATCGTTGACAAAATATTACAGATGTTTGCCCCGAAGGCACTTTCCCTACTTACTATGGACCAGGAGATGGCTTAGCTAATTTGGGCCCCGACTCTCAGGAGTGATCGGGAGACTAGCTAGTAGACTTGGTTTAGTTTTTATGTTTTAGAACTTGAATTGTAAGGAGTTGAGATATTGTCTTATTTTGAGATTGTTTCAGATTATTATTAATTAGTAGTTTATATTTGTTGTTGTTGTTTAGTCTTAGTTATAAACTTCTGTGTTATCTTATCGTGCTTAGACTGTGATTGAGATTTTACTATATCTATACTTGCCCTCCGTTCGGAGTTGAGATTATGACAGGTATATATATTTATGTGAGTTGTTAGATAGTGACATAGTACAGCGTTCTACCACCGATTCTGCGGCGTAGGCTGAGCGTTGAGCGTTGTTACGCACTTGTACCTTACACTGGGTGCGGGTCATGACACGTTTTTAGTGGTAGCCCATACAGCTCGAGAGTCGTATTAGTACGATATCGTAGTAGTACGGCGACTTAGTTGTACTACTGCGAGCTTGCGATAAAAATTAAAAATAGGCTTTAACGGAGAGGTACTCAATCACAGTTAGGAAAAATTCTGATCTAATTCCTGCCATCTAGATTGTCTTCTTTGAAATAAATTGTCCTCCCTTGATTAAATTGATTCCTGCTTAGTATTGATTTCCTTATTTTATCTGTCTTCGGGATGGTGGAGACACGATCGCATCGCTCTGGTCCAGCAGATGCTGGTGAGAGGTCTGCCACCTTTTGTCCGATTGTAGATGCTGGAGCAACAGCACCTCCTGTTTCTGCTCATATAGGAGCGTTAGCAGCTTTCGGGGGTGCTCCTCCACCAGTTCAGAGGCCTACCCCGACGATCCAGGATATTCTTCCGCCACCACCTTCTAGATCGGTGGATGCGGCTCAGCTCTTTGTCTTCTTCCAGCAGTTGATGGTGGCCCAGCAGCAACATCAGCAGCTCCAGTCTGCTGATTTCAGACAGGGTATAGACAATGCCCACCAGCTGGCCGTGACGACAGTAAAGAGGGTTATCGCCCATCCGTAGGGAGGCCACATGCAGCAGCAGTACCAGCAGAGGACCCCGACCATTCTGGATTTCCAGAAGATGAGGCCTAGGGATTTCAAGGGCTCAGAGGGCATATTATATGCTGATGACTGGGTGGAGCACATCGAGGAGTTCTTTAGGCTTGTACTGATACCTGTTGGGATCCAGATAGAGGCAGCGGGCAGCTAGATGCAGGACCTTCCCCGTACTTGGTACCAGACCGATCCCAGAGTTGGTAAGGAGGGGCAGACGTGGGAAGCTTTCAAGAAGCTTTTCAAGAAGAAGTTCTTTCCCAACACAGCACTCGGCGCACTGGAGATGCGGTTCGAAAGTCTGGTTCAAGAAAACTGGACTGTCGAGGAGTATGCTAGAGAGTTCTGCCATCTATGCAGATTTGTAGAGGGCCTTAGAGAGTCGGCAAAGGCTAGGAGGTTTCGGAAGGGTTTGGTCAAGGAAGTCAAGTCTTTGACTAAAAGCGACAGAGACGCTACCTTCGAGCAGATCTTGGCAGGAGCCATGGCAGGAGAGGATGACTTGGAGCTCAAGTCCAAGAGGGTCCGATATGATTCAGGAGGGGCTAGTGGGAGTAGAAAGTATCCCTTTGTGCAGAAGTAGCACACCAGCCATAGCAGATGTAGGCACCAGCTAGAGTCCAGCAGGCACAGCATCAGTCTCGAGGACAGGACCGCAGGGTGCAGACTTATGCCTACTGCAAAAAGCTGGGGCACATTTAGGAGACTTGTTATAGGAGACAGAAGGTTTGTCTGTTCTGCGGATCCGCTGCTCACCAGGTCAGGGATTGCCCTACTGCACCCGCATATGATGGAGCATCGGGTCAGAGAGAGGGAGTTAGGCCACCTGTGGCGCAGCACCATACCCAGCACCAGAGGGACGAGGCTTTTGTGCTGACGGTCGAGGAGACCGAAGCTATGGGTGACGGGTTAACAGGTCTGTCTTTCCTGTTTTTCTTCTCCACCTTGATGTGTGATTTCATTAGTACCTGTCAGGATTCTTTTGATATGCTAGATCGCGTAATAACCCTGTTCCAGACTGTGAAATCACGACCAGTGGAACTATGATTGCATGTTATAGGATAGCTATTTCTTGACTTTGATTGATTGGGGGTTTGACATAGAAGGAGTGCGATCACCTTAATTTTCGAGAACGAAATTCTTCTAAGGAGGGTAGACTTGTAACCACCATTTTTCTAAAATGAGGATTTTTGACCTTTTGTAAAATTTATTATTAAAATATAGGATTTAACTCATGTTAATAATTTTTGGTGAATTTTAATTAATATAATACTATTTAAATTGGTGAATTATGATTTGGTGTTTTACTAGTGTAATCCTAGAACTACTTAGCCTAGAGACTAACCATGACCATGGAGACCTAACCATGTGATTAGATAAGCTAATTACTACTTTTCAGGCTAAGGGTATTTTGGTATTTGGTGACTTTTGAATTAATTAGGACTTGGATTAAATGGTAATGTGCTAAGTGTTATGTTAAGCCTTAACCTAGAATTGCCCTAACCTATATATTAGTCATGAGCCTAGATATTAGATTAGAAGCTTCCATTACATGACAAGTTTAGTAGTATATATATTAAGTTAAGAGTAGGATATTTGTTAAGGTTAGTTATTTAGCTTGGGCCTTTAGCTAGAAGGCCTTGAATTTTGCATGTAGAGGCCTCTAAATCACCTAGAACTAAACCCTAACCCTAGAGACAACCCTTGGCTGCCATGAGAAGCCTCTCCCCCTATATAAACACATGTTAGCCTTCCTTTGCCTCTTTTTATTAAACCTACAAACCCTAATTAGTGTTCTTTCCCAAATTCATTCAATTTCACCAAATCAACTCCAAATTGAGCCTAATCAATTGCAAATCACTCCCTACTGTAGAAGAGGTCACTATTGGCTAGCTAGCAAGGATTATGAGCAATTTAACCATTGGAGCTTGGTGGAGATCTAGATCTAGAAGGTTTCTTTGAGATTCCAACTCTCAATAGGTAATAGCCTCTAAACCTATTAATTTTCTGATATATTTTCATAGATGTATTCATTTAGGGTCCTCCTAGCTGTAGGACAAGTTTGGTTAGAAATCGAATCCATTTAGGGCGTGTATCGGAGGAGTATCGGAGTGTTATGTAATGTGTTTGATAAAATGCCTCTTAGAAATAAATATTCATATTTTTCAAAACTAATTACATGGGTTTGTAGCTAATTAGGTGTAGATCTCAAATATGTAGGACTGAGTCAATTTCTATTAAGTTTTTGTGTCCAAATTGGACACGAGGACACAGCACAACACTGTCGTGCAGTATTCTGCTGCTCGAGACGCAGATCTGACATGACAGGACACGGTTCGACCTCAAACTTGGTAGGTTTATGGGACACATGACTGACACTAGGCTGACCAAATTTGGTTGGGTTTTATCGAGTGGGTTGTGAGAAATCACACGCGCACGGATTTTACTAACACACATACGTAAACACGAGCCACTAATACGTGGCTGGACATGACACATGACGCACATTGGACACATCTCAGGCACCTAGACACGTAGCCCTATATCCCACCTACCCACTGACACGACCACGACACACTTGGTTGGATACACGTGTCCCTAGCTCACTCGACACGCGTGCACGAGGCTGTGCCTTTGCACAGTTTCTGTCACATGTTGACACTCGTGTTTGACACGACTTGGACATAGTTTTGATCACACACCATGGACACGAGTGTATCACACACACGCGACCCCCTTTGACACATGTTGTATGTTTTGATTTTGAATGATTTGGTTTCGAGTTCGATGCATGTCTGATACATACATACATATAGGTTTCGGTTTGTGTTTGATAATTCGAAATTGGGTTTTTAAGTAATACATGAATCTGACATTTCAAATGAATTTCCATGCAATTACCTAGGTTTATATATTAACTTCTGAAAACATGTTGATTTGAGTTTGGGTATGTGAGTTTGAGTTAAGTTTTGTGTATTGTTTAGTGAGTAGATATCTTGATGTCTTGATATATTTTGAGTTGAGTTTATATGCATTTTTCCAGAGATTTAATATCTTTTACTGACTGAGTTTTGAGGATTTCTAAGTTATATATGTTAATGTTTGGGTTAGAAGCTTGGTGATTAGATATGTGGGGTTCACATGTAGTCATGATTGTACATGATAAATGCCAGGTTTGAGTTGTTGATATATGTCTTGGGTTTGAAACATTGGGTTAGTAATTCCTGATTTTTATGAAAGTATTAGTATAGTGGAGATACGTGATTATAGGTTATTACAGTTTAGGGGTATTGTATGCATGTACACTATGTTAGGATGTAAATAGGCATGTGGTTATATAAGAGTTTATATATTATATATATTATATATATAATATATATATATATATATAATATATGAGAGTTTATATGTGATGTGGAGTGTTAGAAGATTAGGGGAGTAGAAGGCTGAGAGTTGGCCATGCTTTGCAGGAAGCAGGACCTGCAGTAGCGGCAGATAAGGTAGGGTCTTGGGCAGGGCTATGGCCACTTGGTCAGTACCAAGTGCTTCTATGTGTTAGTGAGGGAAGAAGGAAAAAGGAAATTGAGTACTATAGTTATACATATAGAGTATCCTTGTATATGTATATAGAAGAGTTATATATATATGAGAGAGAGGACTACATGAGTTACAAATGGGAAGCATGTGGTTGTTTGCAAAAACAAAAAATCTTATTACAAATGTAGAAAAGAATATAAGAGTACAATTGGTTTCTAGGGAAGTACAACTATAAGAATCTGATCAGAAGGCGATCACTTTATCCCTTGGACGATGTGATATCGAAGACACGAGCCTCTGGAGGATGCAACAGTACTTTAGCAAGTGATTATGATCTTTCTTGATGCTTTGAGATTGATTTGAAACTCTATTTATAGAGTTCTTGAAATAACTGTTTAGTAGTTATTCTGGGTTGCGCACACTTCAGGTTGCGCGCCTCCTGTTCACTTACGCAAATGGTTGTACTAATTGTTGTAGACGCGTGTTATCGTTTGATTGAGATGTGCGTGGTCGTAAGCAGTGTAGTGGGCACGTTCTACAAAGTTAGTGGCTTGTGCGCCATGTCACTCTGATCTGAAAACTGTTTGATCACCTTGCAAGAGCTTCATCAGGTTGCACGTTGGCGCAATGTAGTGACTTGCGCAAGCGGTTTGCACCAACTGCTATGGACGCGTGGAATCGTTTGATTGAGATGCGCGTGGTCGTGGGCAGTATAGTAGGCACGTCTACGAAGTTGGTGGCTTGTGCGCCACGTCACCCTATTTTAAAATAAGAGTTGATCAAGTGGCGCCAACTTGTCAGGCTGCGCATGGGCGCAACTCAACGACTGGAACCTTTGACTAGGTCTTCTGTGCTGTATTGATTAATTCTCGCACCACTCAATGACTTACGTGAACCAGCTGTCAGCATTAATTACATGCTGACAAAATCCTCTCGAGCGCCGTGTTGCACGGGATTCGAATGGATTTTTCTTAATCTTCGTGTTGTCAGCTGTCAGGCAATGATGATGCCGTTACAGCTTCTCGAGGAAGTACGCCACGTGGCGCTCGCACAACCTGACTCCAGCGCAACCAGATGTTGGCACAACCTGATGCTGCGCAACTTGATTGTTTGGCACAATGTAAAGATTTGGCGCCATCTGATGATCGAACACTTTAATAGGTGGCGCAGCTTGATTTTTAGCCTCTACAAGACCCCCTTCAAAGTTTTCGAAACTTGAAAATACTTTAAAGTTTTGAAATACTTTGAATTATGCTAGTTTGTTTGGATTGCGCCAGTCAACTCGAGCCCGATTCTTCAGCATAAATTGCGTAACTGTTTGGGCTATAAATAGCTGTACACTTTGGTCCTTTCATTTCTCACCAACGTGACTCTCTCGAAACCCTACCTCTTCTCTTCTTCATGATCTCCTTTGACAATGCTGTCTCTTCTTCCCGATTCAGAAGTTTCTTCGACAAACCCTAATGGTGCCCAGGAGATTCAATGTTAAGAAAGGAAAGGGCTTCGCTGAGCCTTCACCTCGCGCTTCATCATGCAGAGAGCAGCGACATGCGTGTCAGTACGTTACGCCTTTATCACGACGAGAGACTATCAACCTGGCCATGGAAGGTGAGCGTTTTGATAATTGATCTATGCATCGATCGTATCAACCAAATCCTTTTTAGGGTTTTTGGATTAATCTGTTCATCGTGCGCCCTCTTTTTAGAGTTTGGTGCACTTTCTGACTTGCGCCACCCTTTTTAGGGTTTTGTTGCTGTCACTTTGTGCGATACAACGCAACAAAAATGTTGCGATATGCAAAATATGGCACAACACAGATACTGTACTATATGGCAATTCAGATACTGCGTTATAAAATATGATGCAGCACAGATGCTGCGCGTGGCGCAATAAAGATACTGCGTGTAAAACCCCTAAATTTCTACAATATTTTTTATAAATTGGTACTTTTTTTATTTTATTTATTTGTACGTCCCATAATCGTATTGTACGTCGTGCGCGAAATTGCGTTTTTCGTAATTGCCCGTCGAGTATGAATGTGTGCGAGGCACATATTTTTAGAAAATATTTTTATTTATAGATTTTATAGTTAACTATTTTATTTGCTCAAAAGTATAAAATTCCGTCGCACTAGTGACAAAAATAACAAATATTTATTTATGCATTTTTAAATATATTTTGTACTAGTCGCATGCGAAGTACGTGAAAGTTGATTCATGTAGATAAATTACCATTTTTCAAAATTTATTTATCTACCTTAATTTTCCTACAAAGGCATTTTTGAAATATTATTTATAATTTTAGAAATTTTAATTGTTATTATACAAAGAGTAATTCCAAGTAATTTCTATCAATATTTAAATACTTATTATGAATTTTCAAAATTAATTTTTATAATTTTAGTGTTCATAAAAATATATTTGAAATTTTGTTTGAATTAATATTGGATTAAATATGATAATATAAGTTAGAAAGATTTTATTCAATAAAGGTTTTATCTAGGTTTTATCGGATATGATTAAATAATTTTTAAAAGCGATTGAATTAATATGGTATTTATCTATTGGGGTTTTAAACTAATCCTAATCCATATCCAATTGGAGCTTCCACCTCCTATATAAGGAGAGGCTCATTATTCTTTTTTTTTCATTGAGTTCTCCACAACCATCCACAAATTTCCCCACCCACGTGAGTGCATCGTGTCCATGTTCTCCCTCCCCGTCCAATTCTTATTCATATGTTACATATACATTGCTCCTCCTCCGTGCCGACAACCCCGGTACGATACACCAAATTTCAAATCCTAAACGCTAATCCTATTCTAAAGGCCAGCCCCGTCGCCGTTCCCGACCAGCAGCCAGCCACGTCCTGGCACCACCATCGACAGTTTGACACAACCTCTGTCGCCGTCATCATCATCACCACCCCCTGTGCTAGCCTTCACCACCATCATCTTCAGACCCCAGTCTTCACGTCGCCGTCCCTCACGGCCACCACTGCCGTAACCGCTGCCACCAGCACCCGACTCCCTGCCATCTCCTCCCTCACCCCGTTGCTGTCTCCGTAGCCCCGGCCAACCCAACCTGTCCAGAGACCACCACCACCGTCTCCACCTTGTCCCGGCCATCCCGGCCAAACGCCACCAACACAACCACCGACTTCATCATCACCACAACCTCGATCCCCTCACCATCACGACAGCCACCACCACCCGAACCGCAACCGGCCACCCCCGCCGTGGTCGGTATATCCAAACCAAAACCCCAAAATAAAATAAAACCACCACCACCACCACTTACCTCCTTCCGCCGTGCCGACCCGCCACCCGCTGTGGCCACGCGCGAGGCAGTGCCTCCCTCATAGAGCACCGACACCGCTGTCCGTCCTACACGTGGCAGCCTACCTCCGCCCCATCCAGCCTGGTCCATCGCCGTCCGTAGCCCAGTGCCTCCAGTCGCACCCCCGTCCCGCGTGATCGCCATCGTGGCCGCCGGCCGGATCCGCCGAGCGCTGTCTCCACGCGCGCTCCGGCCACCTCACCGCGAGCGGGCCACCCATCTACGACCCTCCGGCGAGCGGCCGCATCATCCGAGCGCGCCTCCCTCGCGTGGTCGCCCCTCCGACTTCCCGCTGCGACCATCGACGCCACGCCTCGACCCAGGCAGTGACGAGCTCAGCGCCGGCGAGCCGAGTCCACCACTGCGCCTCGATCTCGTGAGCAGGCGAGCCGCCTCCAACCTTGTCGAGCCGCTTCCCGATCCCTCACCGACGCCGCGTCGCCCCGTCAGCTCTGATCCCCCGCTCCCTCGATTTTTTTCCCCAATCTTTCTCTCTCCTCCTCCTTCAGTTTTTTTCCTTTTATTTATTTTTACAGCTGTGTGTCCTCTCCTTCGAGGGAGTGTGTACATTGCTATTTTTATTATTTTATTTTTATTTATTATTATTATTACTATTATTATTATTATTATTATTATTAAAAGTATTATTATTTCTCTGTTTTTATCATTATATTATTATCATTATTTGAGTAAAAATAGTATATTTGATTATGTAATAAATTTTATCTGATATACTTTGTAAAGCAATATATAGAATTTTTGGGGACTTGACCCTACAGATAGTACAAGATGGGGCTTAAAAGCCCTAAAAATATTATTGTTATTTTGTTATGACATTTTGCCTAAATATGTATATACTTTGTATTGCTAAAAATACTGTATAATTATTATCCTACATTTTGTTTCAAAGACGGATTAGAAAACCCTAAATATATTATTGATTATTTCCTTCTATTTAAAGCTTTGACCTAAATAATTACTTATGACTAGCCCTAAAATATTTTTTTTATTTTTATAAAATATAGTTCCAAATTGTCGTATATATTTTCAAATATTATATAAAATATTTTAATGAGTAAATTATGGTTTTTCGACTTAAAACGATTTTTTTAACTACTTATAAATATCTCGGGATAGTAAAATATAGTTTTCAAGGATTATGAATAGTTTTCCAAAATTGTATATATATTATTTATCTAATTATCCTTCTGTCCGCGACTATTCCCATTATTCATATTCCCTCGCCAAATCCTAATATCTTATGTCGACCCTAACTAATTTGACCGTTCTGGACCAATGAAACTGTCCGTACCACCATCAGAGGTCATCTTGTGTAGTTGTTATCCGAAGTCGCAGTTCGTGCCACATTGATCTTTGCAGCACACCAGGCGTCCTACCATGCAAGACACCTTGCCTTTACTATTTAATTTCTTGCTCAATATCATGCATGTTTTATTTCTTATAAGTTTCTTTCAAAACCATATGTAGTTGCAAATTACTATACTTTAGTTTTCTTTATGCATTTGGCCTAGAGTTAAGGGACCACCTTTGTTTGTGCCGCATTCATTGGCCCGACACCTGTGTGCCACGATGTCACGTATCTCATATAGATTCGGACTTGCGTACCGACCGTACATCGGTGCGTACAGGACGAGCATTAGGATATAACTGCTAATATAATTGCCTAGAAGACTTGGCGGTTATTAAAAATATCGTGGTGTGGATTCAGCACGAGTAGTGCATGGGGAGGGGGAAGACAGTTATTAGGCGCAGGTGCTTTCACATATTAATTTTTCTCTAGCTGCCATTGGTGACTCAGCCGAAAGCTAGCGTGCCGTGCATTTATTTACTTTTCTCTAGATGCCACTAGTGCCTCGGTTGAAACACAAATGTGTCGTGCATTACTTTCCTCTAGCTGTCGTTAGTGACTCACCCAAGAGACTAGTGTGCCGTGCATTTATTTATTTTCCTCTAGATACCACTAGTACATCGGTTGAAATGCTAACGCGTCGTGCTTCTAGTCTCGGAAGCCCTTGTGTGGAACGTTGTCTTCAAAATATTTTCACATAGAATGGTTAAGGACCTTTTATCTGTTTAGTCATATATACTTTTCTGTTAAGCTTTTATTATTCAGTTCGGGCATGATATTGTGTGTCTTGTTACGTCCCTCTGAGGACCTGGTTATCTCGCCAGGTGTGTGCTCTTGTCTTTCGCAGGTGTTCTAGCCGTGGCCATGATCATCACTATTTCTTCGAGGATGATTGCACTTGATCGTCTTTGCTTCGCTCGCTAAAATCATTCTTTTGTATATCATGTATTTCTTTTCATAGTTGGTAGTAGATTTGTCTCCGTCCAACTACATGTACCAATGACAATTCATAAGTTAATTATATGATATCTTTTATTCTTGCATTTTGTGGATGAGATTAGTTAGTTGTGTTTTACTGCATTTTACAGCTTATGTATACATACAAAGCCCCTGTACTTCGTATGTATACAGCTGGCATGTCTATGTTTCTAGTCCTATGTATTTTGGGACTGGGGCGTTACACTGCGCGCGGCATAATACATCTGTTGTGCATGGCGCAATAGAAGTTTTGGTGCAATCTATGATTTTTTGTACAGATTTGATCATTGCACTCTGTAAATTTGTTAACTTTTTCTTGTTCACTTATTGCAAGAAATCGGTTGGCAAGATTCTTCAGAACTGGTATCGGTGATCTTGGATGCTATGGAGCTGGACCACCTTGATACACACATCAGAGAGCTCGGAACTCTTCATGTTAAAAAGGGCTTCCTCGAGATGGTAAGAAGGTCCTTTATACATGAAAGTTGGACGGTGGAGACACAGAATTAGGAATCGTATCAAAAGGGTGATCTCATTCCTACTTCTTACGAAGGGTCGTCCTTTCTCCACCAGTTGTATTTTAGCAACTTTTCTTCGAGCTGCTGCACTCTGTCGTTCTCCTCTTGTCTTTCTGAGAGAGAAGACCAGAGTTAATTCTGTTGCCTTACTCGCTGCTTCAGGTTAAATCGACAAGGCACTGACACCAACAAGAAGATCCAAAGATGTAATAGACCTCCATTCGTTATATCTAGAATAAAAATCTGAGATGTAGTAGATTTCCATTAAGATGTATTTATATTTTCAAAGAAGGAATAAAGAATGATTTTTCTCTCCTTTATGACTTGATTTGATGTGATGATATAGAAAATAGAATCCAAAGATAATGTAAACGTGAATTCATTTTTCTATTGATAATCTTCAAGTCAGCTGGGACTCAAAGATAGAATATCATGTCTAAAAAGATGATATCTATGATAATACGGATTTATCATAAAGAAAAGATACCCTTTAAAACAGCTGAGTTTCAAAAGACAGAACTGATTATTTGGATGGACTCCATGGGGGATTTTGAGTATTTACTATTTGTAGCTTTATTTACGAGATAATAAATGTAGGCTTTAAAAGGATTGATAAGAAAATAAATATGCCTTTTCGAGGAAAGGTCGCTTCGGTTCTCGAGACAGAATAAATAAAGACCTCTTCACGAGATAAAAGGAGAAGAATGAACGAACTTGCCTTTTCGAGAAAAGGTTGTCTCGATTCCTGAGACAGAATGTTTGGCCTTTCTGTCTATAAATAGTGTGGAACTTTTTCTGAGAATATTATTCACCCCTTTTCTTTCATTTACAAATGTCTTCAAAAGATATGTTTAAGGAAATGAAAATCATCCCGAAGAACGAAGCCGCCTTCGACACTCCTTCCGTCGAGCCTCCGCCGCCTACTCAGCTAGAAATGGAGAAAGCTCGGCTGTCCCTGGACAAAAACATGACATTCTTGCTAAACTTGTGGAGCCTGGGAGTACTGCCAAGGAAGAATCTCTGAGGAAGGCTGCCTGCGAACTGCTGGTGTCATCGGACAATAATGTCTTCGAGCTTCTTGCGAAATACGTTTTCAATCAAGAGGGCTCCGGTCCTCGTTAATTTTATGTTTCCTTCTATCTGAATTTATGCAAATAAAAAGATATTTATTTTCATTCTGAGTCTCTGTGTTGATATTTTTTCTTTGTCTTCAAACATAATATTTCTTGAGAAATTTACCATTAATGGGCATCATGGCGATTCGACCATCCATACCAGTCAATTGATAAGCTCCATTGGAGAAAACTTTGCTTACAACGTAGGGTCCTTCCCACTTCGCTTCGAACTTGCCTTTGCTCATGTGCGTCATAGTCATAGGATGTCTAACGGTTATGACTAGTTCTTCTTTCTGAAATGTTCGGAGTTTGACTTTACGGTTGAAGGCTTTTGATAGACGAGCTTGGTATAACTCAATATGTTGTTGAGCTAGGAGCCGTTTCTCGTCAAGCGCTTCAAGCTCCTAAAGTCTCAGATGGTCGTTATTTTCGGTTGTGAGTTCATTGGCAATGGCAATCCTTAGGGAAGGGATCTGGATTTCTAATGGTAAGATAGCCTCGTATCCATATACCAAAGAGAAAGGTGTACAGCCTGTAGGAGTACGTATAATAGTACGATAAGCCCACAGACATTCTCCAAGCTTCTCACTCCAGTTCTGTTTGTTGGTAGAAACAAACTTTTTGAGGAGTTCGATGATGGTTTGGTTAAATGCTTCTGCCAACCCGTTAGCTGCAGGATTGTAAGCTGTAGAAGCAATATTATTGATCATGTTGTCATCGCAGAATCGAGTGAACTTCTGACTGATGAATTATGGTCCATTATCATGAATGATTCGCCGAGGAACACCAAATCTATAGATCACATGATGCTTGATAAAGTTGATGATGCTGCTTGTCTTGACCTCAGCTAGAGGTATAGCTTCAGCCTATTTTGAGAAGTAATCGATTATGGCCAATATAAACCGATGTCCTCGAGACGAGGGAGGGTTGATAGGACCGATGACATCCATTCCCCAAGCTTCAAAGGGCCAAGATGCTGCCGTCAGGTGAAGAAATTCTGATGGTTGATGAATGAAGTCAGCATGGATTTGACATGCTCGATATTTTTTTACATACTCGATGGCATCAGATACCATCGAGGGCCAATAATAGCCCACACGGAGAATACGATCCTGTAGTTTAGGACCAGGTTGATGTGCACCACAAACACCGTCATGAGCTTCACGAAGTATTTATTTTGCTTGTCTCCCGCAAGACAGCGTAGGAGTAAACCGTCAAACGTTCGTCGGTAGAGTGTCTTTGTTGTATGATTATAATAAAATCTGAGTGACCGCCGACGAATGGTTGTAGCCTCTTTAGGATCTTCTTGTAAGATATCATGGACTACGAAATCTATGAAAGGAGTCATCCAGTCTTATGATGGCACAGATTTCAACTGAATTGTTGAATTCCATGCTTCGGTTGTTAACTTCAATATTTAAGTTATTCTCGGCACAAAATAACTCTCTATTACTGATGACAATCATTTGTTGCCTTCTTACTAGAATTGCTAATAATGCTACAAGATTAGCAAGTGCATCAGCTTTCGTATTACATACTCGACGTACATGCTCGAAAAAACCTTTGAAGGAGGTAGCCATCCTGATCGCTGTATCATGATACGAAACTAGATCTTGATGTCGAACTTCCTATGTGCCTCTAACTTGATTGACAATCAGTTTGGAGTCTCCGTAAACTTCAAGATACTCAATATCTAATTGTTTAGCCAATTGGAGACCAATGAGCAGAACGATGTATTCAGCCACATTATTGGAACATGACTCATCTAAAGAATAAGCTCTATGAATAGCTAACCCTTCTGGTGAGACGAAGACGATTCCAACTCCAGTAACAATAGCACCTTTTGGTCCAATTCTGGATGCTCCATCAAAGAATAGACGCCCTGTAAGAGTTTCTTCTGAAATCATGTTGGACTCCAAAGTTTTATCCTGAATTTCGTCGTAGAGTTTAGACATTTCGGGAACTGGATGAGTTGCCAGAAAGTCAGTAAGGGCTTGACCTTTAACAGACTTTTGAGAAACATAAACCATATCATATTGTGCTAACAATATGGCCCATATTGCAAGCCTAGAATTGAGTATACTGGGCTTTTTCATCAGGACCCGGAGAGGGTTAACTCTATAAATGACATGAATAGTTTGGCCAGTGATATAATGTCTCTTTTGAACAGCAAACATCAAAACTAGACATTCTTTTTCTATTGGAGTGTATCGATGCTCAGCTCCAACCATCAAACGGCTAAGGTAATAGATAGCCTGTTCATGACCCTCTTTATTCTTCTGAGCTAATAAAGCACCTAGGGAATGGTCCATTGCTCGAACATACATCAAGAAAAGTATTCCTGACACTGGAGCCACTAAAACTGGAGGGTTCATCAAGTACCGCTTTATGTCTTCAAATGCTTGTTAACATTCTTCAGTCCAAATAAAAGACACACCTTTCTTTATGAGTTGAATGAACGGTCCACAGCGTCCAGAGAGATTTGAGATGAATCTTCTGATATACGCAAGCCGTCCCTGGAATCCTCATAGCTCTTTTAGGATGTGTGGAGGATGCATCTCTTGAATGGCTTTGATTTTCTCAGGGTCAACATGTATACCTTTAGAGGTAATAATGAATCCAAGAAATTTGCCACTAGAGACTCCCAGGAATGACTTGGTAGGATTCATCTTGAGTTGATGCTGACGCATTAGATCAAAAATAGTCCTCAAATCTTGAATAAGGTCTTCTTTTAGACGACTTTTGACAGTAGTATCGTCTACATAGCATTCAACTGTCTTTCGTAAATGATCACGAAAGATGGTACTCATGGCCCGCTGATAAGTTGCACCAGCATTCTTAAGACCAAATGGCATGACAGTGTAGCAATAGACTCCAAGAGGAGTACAGAAAGATGTATATTTCTCATCTTCTGGATGCATCTTGATTTGATTGTATCCTGAAAATCCATCCATAAAGGACATACGTTCAAATCCACAAGTATCGTCGATCATGACATCAGTGATTGGAAGAGGGAATTCGTCTTTGGGACAAGCTTCATTAAGGTCTCTGAAGTCGATGCAGACCCGAACTTTCCCTGTTTTCTTTAAAATTGGGACAACATTAGCCACCCAGTCTGGATGTTGTTCTTCTCTGACGAAACCGCAGGCGATAAGTTTCTTGACTTCAGCTTCTATGGCATCCATCATGTTAGGTCGAAATCGACGCTGTTGCTGTTTGACTGGCTTCGTATTTGGCAGAATGTTGAGCTTGTGGGTAGCGATCTGAGGATACAACCCCGGCATGTCTTCATAGCTCCAAGCGAATACACCAATATATTCCCTAATAAGCTGGATCAGTTCTTCTTTATCTATTTCGGGGAGGCTTTTGCTGACAAATATTGGTTTTGGGGAAGTTTCATCTCCAATATTGACTTGAACCAACTGATCTTCAGTAGGTGGCTCGCGTTGTTCAAAGTGAAGCTCCCATTGAGTATCCATCCTTTGAGCCCATGGATCAGATTCAGAGGCTTCGGCAAAGTCTCCGTCATCTTCCGATAACTTTGTAGTCACCATATTGAAAGATAGAGTCACTCGATAGACGTGTCCTACACTGGTATCTGAATCCCATGAGATAGAATCAGAAGAGTTAGATCGTTCTTCTTCATCAGATTCGGAAGCTTGTAGAGTCGGAATTGGTGAAGTAGAACCTAATCCCTACTTCGTTTTGCTATAGTATTGTTGTAATTTTCCTTTCAGAGCAGAAATATGAATAGGAGTTCGCCTTTCTTTGCCGCCATTGAGACCAACTTTAAAATTATAGCCCATCTTTTGAATGATATCTTTTGATTGCTGACTATAACGACGTAGTTGAAGTCTTCCGTTATCGTGATTTTCTTCTTCACTATCGGGCATGATTTCTGTTCCGTTCCTTTACTAAAAGGTATATGAAGTTCATCTTTCTTCTGGAAGGAACCAAGAAGAAGGAGTCCTGTATTGGCTCGATCAATACTTCGTTTTGGGAAGCTTCAACTGCTCCTATGGTAAGTGGTTCGAAGTTATCTAACAATTTTAAATAACATTGAGTATAATAAAGAACATCAATATATTGTAAAGAAGATGCTACTTTATTGATTTGTACATCATCATTTACAACATGATTCTTAGCCTTAACAGAAGGCTTAGTAAGGTTGATAACCAGAGGAGGAGAAAGAGAGGAGAAGGTTTGTTACGACGAAGGTCAATAACAAGAGGCTCAGAAGAGGTGAGCTCCCTTTGTTCCCTTTCTACAGCAGGAGGCTGTTTGTTATGAGAGAAAAGATGTATAGTCAACGTCTGAGAATAAGAGGGATGAATAGCACGTCCTTTGACGGGGATCATGAGAACATCTTTTGAAGTATGTTTCTGATCTTCCTCACTATCCATCGCCAATACAACTTTCATGAACTCCTCCTTGTACATGAGAGTCTGTAAAATACGCTTCAACCCCCTGAAAGGATTCAGGTCAACTACTTCCTTTTGGACTTCTCCATTGACATCCACATATTTGAAGCATTGATGTAAAGTGGATGGTACAATTGATGCTCATGCAGAAAGGGTCTTTCCAGTAAAGCATTGTAAGAGCCGTGATTATGATCACGTAGAAAGTAACCTTTGTACGAAGATTGCCTATTTGAACTTTCAGGCGAATCTTTTCCAAAGGTTCACTTCTTCCAGAATTGAATCCCAAGATTGTCGTGATGGTTGTTGACAGATTGTGTACAGGAATTTAAACATCTAGTAGAGATTTTGGCATGATGCTAAGTACAGACCCAGGATCGATCAAAATACGATCAACCTTCATGGTATCGACATATCCCATGAAGTAGAGAGGGTCGATCATGACGATTATCTTCCAACAGCATATCATCTTGTGTAAAGGTGATGTTTGGTATCAATTCCATCACACTATGACAATAAAGGAATGTTACAGGCTCTTCCTCTGGCTTCTTGAGAAGTGCTAGACAAGTATCAGCTTGCGTCAAAGTTTTACTCAATGTTTCTCGAGTTTTCTTCGAAAGACGGAGTAGTTCAAAAATTGACAATCTCGGGGTATTAGCCAACTGAGCCAGTATATCAAAGTTATATGGATTCTCAAGTCCCAAAGTTGGAGTCTTCTTCAATACTTTATCAAAACGGACAGGCTATTTTCCTTTGTCCGCTGTCGTCGGCTTAGGAAGAGTTGGCTCTATTGGAGATGGTGAACCTGATGGAACATTGACAGCATGAAAAGATGGTACTTGAGGAGCCTCCAGAGCTGGAGCAGGGTTTTTTTGACCTTCTGAATAGTCTCTTAGGTAAGGTTTCCCAGACCTGGTACCAGTTAAGACTTCTTCTTCGGACACAGGCCCAAAGGACATCATATTGCAACTCTTTACCTGGATCTTGTTTCTGGAAGGTTTCTTTTGGCAAGATGGAGAGTTTGTCCAGTAACCCAAACCGACCCGAGATTGGTTGTAAGAAAGACAAAGGGAAAGAGGTACAGGAGATCCTTTTCCATGGTTCAGACCAGAAGCCTTCTGTAGATCATATCCTATTTTCGTCATTAATTCACGAGATTGTGGACTATACAGATGGAAAGCTGGTTGGTATTTGGCTTCTAATTTTGACAATATTGTCTTATCAGGGAAAGAAAAAGAAGGATTATCTGCTGCCGAGATGAAGGTAGCAGTTAAAGTGGAAGATAATGTTAACCAAATGAACCATATGACATTATTTATATTTAGTGGCATTCTTAGACTTGGTGGAAGAAGATGGTGTTTCGAAGTCAGCCACTAAATCTTGATGGATCCACATAATCTCCCCTCTATCAGTAGATAGAGGGACAAGACCATCAGTTCGTGCAGATGGAAGATTAACAATCTCCAAAGTAGTTCTCGGGATGGGGATGATACTGTCCTACACAAGTTGAGCAGAAAAATCTCCAAACTGTAAAGAGACGTTATTAGCCGTTACAGTTTTCTCGTCTTGCTGGAGAGTGATTGCACCAGAATTGACCATCTCCTAAATTTTACCCTTGAGCACATAGCACACTCGAGTTGGATGTCCAATAAACCTGTGATAAACACAATATTTAGGATGGTCAGTCTTACCAACCTCATCTGGCCGTTTAGGTTCTGGCAGTTGGAGTTTATTGCTCTTGATGAGGCAATCAAAGATACTCCTGATATCATTCATCAAAAGAGTATTCTTCTTTTGGACGTGGTGCCCGTTGTGGTGGTGCTGTTGGGGTAGATGTTGGCTGATTTACATTGATGGCTAGAGCTTTTTTGCCTTTGAGGTTAATGGTCAAAGCCTCCTTGCTCTTGTGATTGTTCTGACGACCACTATTATTGGTGTAGCGTGTTCATCTTTGTCAAGATTAGGCATTTGAATGCCTAATTGCTTGAACTTGTCAGCACTCTTCTGTTGCTTTGGCGTTCATTATGAAGGAAGGCCTATCTTGGAATTGTGTTGATCCTATCCACATGTTGATTATAAGCAACAGGTTTGATTTGCAAGTGTCTATAGTCAAAGCATCTGGGGTTCCGAGAGGCATTTTGAGTGCTTCACGACAAACCGTTCAATAAAACGTTCAGTAGTTTCATTATATCGTTGTTTGATTTTGATGAGAGCAGACATAGTCATGTCGTTGGTTCCCTCATAAAATTGTTCCAAGAATATTTGTTTGAACCCAGAGAAAGAGGTTATACACCTATCTGGTAAACTACGATACCAGTCATATGCTGCACCAGCTAAACAGTCGACAAATACTCTAGTAAGAAGAGCATCATTTGGTTGAAGTTGATCAGTCATTACTTCAAAGTAATTGGTATTGACTTGGAGACGTGCTGCCATCAAACAGCATAATAGTAGGGGGTTTGTATTTAGGAGGAAATTGGACCTTTTTCCATTCTATGGGATAGGGTTGTTTGATCCCAAGCTTCTACAGGCCATCATTCTGTTTCAAAGCTTCAAATTGAGTACGTAAAAGTTTTACGGCCTCATTGGTATCTTTCGTTGATTGCGGAGTAGTAGATTGATTCAATATGTTAGGGGGGGTACCGCATGATAAGTACCACCCCAGGCACCAGATTGACTTGGAATAGCCTGCGCAGGAATGAAAGCGGTGTGAGGAGATTGTACACCCAGATCAATATTGATGGGTGCTGATGTTGTTACAGGTTCCTAAGTCAAAATCAGATTCACGACCGGTGGAACTGTATGTTGTGCCATGATCACAGCATGCATGTCTGTCATCATCTCAGCCATGTTCTTCAAACTAGCCTCCAAAGCAGCAATTCTTTGCTCTTGACTGGAAGAACTGGAAGTATCTTGATCTTCTATGATGGCATAAGCAGTCACTTCTCTAGCCCTCGAAGATGAGCTAGTGGAAAGGATGGTCCTTTCAGAACTTTTACTGTCAGCATCAAAGTCACATAAAGAACTACCCCCAGAATATGTGATAGGGATATCTTTTTGACTGAAGAAATCTTGGTTAGAATCAAGAAGATTCCTTTGATTGATTGTGTCTTGGTCGAAAAAAAGATTCATTTGACCGATTATTTCTCGGCTCCTTGATCTAGTATATTGATTACTCCTTCACCGGATTCATAAATTCGATCTAAGTACCGTTGACTAGGATTGTGGGATGCATTACGTCTTGGACGTTTTCCACCCCAGTGCTTCGAGATGCCATCATTGCAATCACCACCATGTTGTCTTATCAGGGGAAGAAGATAATTCATGAGTCTGATCTAAGTACTATTGACAGCAGCATTTGATGACAACTTCATGGTGGTGATTGCAATGATACTGTTGGTCCACTGCTGGACGGGATGGATTTGCAACCTTCCGCTTCTGTATTAAGAGTTCACGGAGGTTACTAACAGGACGAGAAGAAGTTGCAAGAATGTAGTCTTTGACGATATTCTCGTACCTTGAGTGTACAAGGACGTGCTAAGTTGGTTAGCATAAGTCATAGGATCTTTCACCTCAGCATTCTTCCTCTGGTGCAAGTTAGCAACTGGTGCAAGTTGCCCTTGATATATTTTGTATTTTCCCGAAGTTGACCCTGATTGGTACCTGTTGATATAGATGCGCTAGTCTGACAGGGGAGCTACTTGTGCATCTACTTGAGATACTAGTAGTTTGTCTTGTTAGGATCTTGAGATACATACGGTTGGTAGATCCTGTCCTGACCTCTTTGGAGTAGGCATAATACCCTTTTGCGTGGAAGGTTTATTCTGACTAGAACCCATCTTCCTGACAGAGATTTGGTTGTCTCTGTTAAGAAGAATAGAATTCCTATATGAATTAGCAGTACTTTTCACCCAGTCAATGACTCGAGCAGAATGAGGAAAGGCTATAGAGCATTTTCCTTGATTTAGTGATTTCTTACTAAACTTCTGGTTTGGTGGCAAAGAGGGAGTCACTAAACAGTGCTTCTCTTTACCTTGCGCTAGTGCAGAAGCATGTGCAGGTTGCGCTAGAGCATGAACATGTGCAAGTTGTACCGGAGCAAGAACATGCAGGTTGTGCCAGGAAAGAAAAGGCCAAAGGGCACTTTCCTTTGTTTTGTCCAGCAGTGTGTCGAGACGAAGTCTCCTTCGATTTCAGAATCGGAGAAGTAGAGGGGTTAGCCAAAAGGCTGTTTCCCTTAGTTTGCGCCAAAGCAGTGATGGCGCAAGTTACGCAGAAGCAAGAATAGGTGCAGGTTGTGCCAGGAAGAGAAGGCCAAAGGGCACTTTCCCTTGTTTTAGACAACGCTGTGTCGAGACAAAGTCTTCTTCGATCTCAGAATCGAAGAAGTGGAGGGATTAGCCAAAAGACTGTCTCCCTTAGATTGTGCAAAGGCAGTGATGGGCACAAGTTACGCAGAGGCAGGGGATTGTGTCGTCGAGGACTTAGGAGTCAAAACAGAGCACGTCTTGCTCTTAACAGCGACAACAGTGCGCTTGGCACCCCCAGCATTGATCATGGCCTCGTAGGTTGTCTGGTTGACTTGAACGACCTGTGTCTTCGTGTCTTGCCGATTGACGCGGTATCACATTGAGTTATCATTTTCTC